>JAEUWP010000015.1:0-52004 GCA_018524725.1 Podaxis mareebaensis | reverse complement strand
AGACCCTTCAGTCTCGAGCTAAGGCTTCAGTCGAACAGAAGCCTGACATCGCCACCTACCCGAACCTACCAACCCTCATAAACGTCTTAACTCTGCAAGGAGAACTGAACCCCCTCTCCAAATACCCCAACTGGGAGCGCCACATTCGACGACGAACTCTTCCTCTCACCGTCGCGAAACTCCTTCCTCCCAACCTCCTCAGAGTATACGCGCAAGGCTGTTGGCTTTGTTTAGGAGTAGGGCATATCGCTTCCGACTGCCCTAACCACATGTGCCGATTCTGCCAAGGACGAAATCACCATTCATGGCAATGTATTCAACGTCCTCAGACTCCCGTCATCCCGTCTCGATATCAATCCCCTGTTAACGGCCCTACGTACGAAGAAGCCAAGAAGCGTGTCCGATTTCTCACCAACGCTCTGACTCTCGGTCAAAGAGGACGACAGAACATGTTGTACGAAGACGCTTTCACTCTTATCCCTCGACCTATTCCTCGCGACCGTGGAGCCTTGGAGAATACCACTACCGAGTATACCTTCAACCCTATCACAAAACAGACTGAAGGACGACACGTCACGACTAACAATGTCCCCATCCAAAATCAGTCTAAGCGACGCCTCGCTGAGATCGACACTTGTTATAGGTAGATCGATCCGGAGTTCGATTATACAAAGGGGATGATGTTACACTCCTCTCGCTTTCGCCGCTGTCTATGCCTCTCTTGCATTCCTGCCTCGTTGTTCGCCAGCCGCCTTCCCGCCTCCCGACTCCAAGCGTCCATCTTGACCCGTCTTCCACTGCCAACTTCGGCCTCACCTCAGATCTTCCGAAGGAGCACTATGTTCAGCACTCGGGCTCGGTGATACGTTGTGTAATAATAGCCTGCCTTCTGTAGATCTCATCTTGCCTCGGGCTCGGTCATCTATACTTAGAGCACCAAAGTAACTACGAAGATTCTCCTTAAGGACATGTAGAATAGCAATCGCCTTCGTATTTAGATAGCTTGTAAAGTAAGTAGAACTTAGCTTTACGATCACTTGTACATAGCGCGAGAATAGCGAGGACTGTCTTCCGCTTTATCTTCTTGCCACGTGAGAGCTCTACCTGCCTCGACAGGATAACTGGCGTAACAGCTAAACCTACGGAGTAGCCTGCGACCTTACAAGTCGTATCTCTCCCTAGGCAGTCCCTGCAAGATTTCCGACCAGCCTCTAGTTCTCTCCGGAGAACGGACGGGCGTTCCGCTTCAGGAACTTAATAGTGTCGGGGTGTCTTAGGACAGTATCTCTCTGCACTGAGACGACGTGTAGAAACCGTCTCTACGTAACATGACCTATCACTCCTCCTAGGCACCCACTCCCAGCCCAACCTCCTCCATTACTTCACCCTTCATGCACTTTTCCACAAGGGACCAATCAACACCAGCAGTATCTGTGTACTGATTGATACAGAGGAAGTAACCTCACCCAATCATCTTTACAAGCTTGGGACTATAATGGAACCTCCTACCTTCCCCGCTGTGCCCAAAGTCCAAGTCCGTCAAGTGTGCAATTGCACCAATCCATTGATGCCACCATCTCTGCCCTCACTGACAACATCATCAGCACCCAAAACAGGCAGACCATGCACTCCAACACCTATACCTTCGGCCTCCCCCACATCCATCAGAGAACGACACAGCCTCCTTGGCAGAGCTGCCGCGCACATTCACTCCCTCGTCCATTGAGATCAGAATGCCTCCACACAGCTGACAGACATCATGAATCTCCCTTCTCTGATGTCAGAAGCAGAAGATCCTAGACCACTGACCCCTCACCCAACACCTGTGTCAGATAGTAGTAGCAAGATGGAACTTGCTAATAACGAAGGGGATAATGTTATGAACCAGCCTGGTACCTCCCACCACAACATTATTTATCATGCATTAGTCCACGAACTTGGACTCCCCAATGCCTCTCGTTCCACCACCCAAGATACAGGTATACCAGCTGAAGACTCAACTCACTATCATAATGAAGCTTTCACCAACCAACGCCTCCCTGGCCACACCTCCCTCTTCTCTGAAGATTGGCCAATGCCTGGACCCATCTTCTATGAGACTGATCGCATGATGACAGAGATATTACGCATCACTTGGGAGAATGCTCCCTTCACCCATGTCTTCGATCCCAATGGGTTATACATTCAGACAATCCACAACAACTTTGACTCTGCCTGGGCCCATGGTTGGAAGATGATTCCTTATGCCGGAGAACCCATTGTATTCCTCCATCCCTACATGATGTATCCACCCGAGGTCGTCCCACATATCATCAAGTATGAAGTTGCCCATGGATTCTACTTTCGAGAAGTAGAAGTCTACTGTGTTGATCCTAACTCCGATGAACCTCCAGCCATTCCTCCCCATCAAACTCAGCTTCCACCCCTCCGCAGCATCAACTCCAATGTTCCAGGCATCGACAAGTCAAACCCAGAAGAACCCATCAGCAATCCTCCTCCATATCCACTGCCATACGTCATGGCTGACACATCGTCATCATTGTCATTGTCCCCACACTGCAGCCTCATCTTCCTCCATGAGGATTCCCCTGACTCACTGCCTTCAACAGGCAACTTCCCCATTCCCAGTTCCACCTCGTCTCCTGACTCTTACTCTTCCAACTCTTCCAATGGACATCTTCACCCCGATATGGACTTGTAGTAAACCAGTAAATAGTTTTCTTCTCTACATCTCTATTACAGACTCTTCGTCTAGTATCCATGTATCCCAGATGAACTCAGACTTGAATCATTTCCTTAGTTAGTTAGTCTCCTTTCTCGTCTCTGTTTCTATTCTCATCAGTTCCTATTCTTGTCTTGTTCTATTCTCATCTCGCTCCACTCCGTAGTTATGCTTCTATTGACTCTCAGACTCATAGCTTTACTTTGTCATAGTTACCAGATTAGGACCTTAGAAGTAAAGCTTAAATAGCTGCTCATGTACTGGAAGTGCAAGCTTCCTATATTCTAAAATCTCAAGTTATTGTTCACCTTTAACTTCAGATTGACATTAGCTCATGATCGGTGTGGTAGTAAACTCTCTATTGGTCAAACCCTTGACTGATAGAAGTTCAACCTCTGAGTGTACTTAACTGGACACTTGCCTCACCACCTACTTACCATGATCCTTCTTGCTAGATCCTAGTGCCTCTGTGAACCATCTAGTGAGATAGCCGCCCCCTAGCAAAGCTTAGGCAACCAGTGATAAGGACCAGCCTAACATTAACTGTCACACCAATAATGCCCTTGACTCACAGCTAAGTTAGTGGGAGCATTTACAAACAGCATCACAAGGTGAGAAAATGCAGTGCTGATACTTTAGTCACATATTCATAACTTCCCTTTTTAGATTGGCAATTATTGTTGCTTTCAATGGATGGTTGTGATGAGGAGCAGCAGACATATTGCCATTGATCATGTTAGTGTTCATCTGTCTACTCATTTACTTTTGTCTTACCTCTCACTGAACACATGACACATACAACCCCCCCCCCCCCCCCCACATACACCCTAAAAGAACAAATCTTTGATCCCATATTTCATTGAATGCCACAAGTGGTGGGGCTTGATGTTGATCCTGGTACCAAGGTATTCTCTTATTGTAGGGGTGCTCTTATGTCTGATTTGACTGTTGTCAGGCCCCTTCAACCTGCTTGACCCAGACTTGTTCCCATCACTGCCACCTCAGAGATGCCAAGATGCAAATGATGAGCCATCCTTGGTACAGGCTGCTCATGAATGTCAACTTCCCTCCCCTCCCCTACCACCTATCACTCACACTACACATTGAAGAACAAAAATTGGTGTGGATCTTTCCACATATCATTCCTCTATGTCTCATGTCAGCTGTGACCTTATGGTGCATTAGAATGAACCATGTCTTTCTTCTATGCATATATGCTTGTCTGGTGCACAGGTAATTTGACCACTACTGAGAGGACCTGTGTCTCTATAACAGCAGTGCCCTTTACACACAGTGTTATCAGAGAAGAACTCTAAAACTCTAAGACTAACTGACTCAAACTAACTTGAACTGAACTAGACTACTCTTTTTCTTTAGAACAGCTGACTCAAAATGCTCTCTTAGCACCAGGCAGTCAGTTCAACATAAGTAGCTACCTTGCTAACAGAGCATGGATAGGTGAGAAGTCTTTTTCTTTATATGTCTTTATCTTTTCTGAAGTCTTAGGTGTCTTTAGGTCTGTCTTTTATTGGTCTATGACTGAAGAAACACTTAAACTCTCACTTAGCACTTAGAATTGAGTGGTCAATCCCTAATGCACTACTGGGAGCAGGTTCCTTGCCTGTCCAGCTCATGCCTGGGGGTTTATATATTGTGGATGAGATACAAACTAGGAAAGTACAAAATCACATGTTACATAGTTTCTAGAATGCTTGGGACCATATGGAAACTGGATAATCATTTCTGGAATAAGTCTGAGCCTTAAAGCTCAGGCATATCTTGTCTGTAGGCTCCAAGACTGCATGGTTAGCCAGTCTGGGCTCAGATAATTGATTTTTAAGGGTGCCCTTTGTCATCTACCACATGGTTTCTTTATCTTGGAGGTCTGGACTGAAGTAGCTACCAAGTGACTGAGGTATTTCCTTGGTAAAGAGTTATTCCAGGTCCATCCCATGTGTTTTACTTTATCTTGTAGAGCTAACCAGTTGTTCCAGGGCTTTCAGACATGAATTCTTGTGCTCTGGGATTTCTCTGAGGGGTAGCTACCTTGCTGCTGTCTGGTACCCAGGGGCTTTTCTATCTTTTCTTTTGGGTAGAGATGTCCTATCTGTAGTCTGATAAACAGCTAGTATAGCTACTGTATCAATAATGTGAACAGAGCAAGGTCTAAGCCTTGGATCAGAGTCATTACTCATAGATAGGCTGTCAATGGCTTCTGAACTTGGAATAATAATGCAGTACAGTTTTCCTGCATAGGAAGTGTCCCTCTGGTTCACAGATGTAAGTCTGGAGTACTAGACAACCAGTCTTTCCAGCTCCTCTGGTTGATCTTGGGCTTACTCTGTCATAGCAGAGTAGCTACTTCCATTTTAGGTATAATCCTTTCCTTGTTCAGTAACTGGAGATGTTCTGTCTCTATAGCCATGTTATTTTCATAGCTATATTGGCAAAAATTGTATCATTTCACCCATATTTCTGTTTTGGACATATCAGTGAGCTTGATGAGCAGATGGATCCAATGCTGAGCTGATGTTTGTCAAGAGGGACTGGCCAACATGCTGAATGTGTATAGATGAGGTCTTCTGATGACTAGCTGGGTGGCATGCAATGAATTGGCCACACTTTGAGGTATCCAGCCTTGCATCAGGTTTATCACCTGAGTCATCATCCCCATCTGAGTCATCAGCCACATCCAAAATTTCATCATCATCTAGGTCACATGTCCCAGCCTTCTCTGTAATAGCACTCTCAATCTCATAGGCACATAAAATGTGGGGAGGGCACTCAGCATCACCAGTGGGCTTAGGTGTCTTTGTGAGCTGAAAGGAACATTAGTTTAACAGGATTACTGTTATCACAAGATAAACTTACTTGTTTCAGCTTCAGCTCAAGCAATTTGAGTGTGTGAGTTGGACACCCTAAAGCTTTGGCATGTTGGTTAAAAAGTTTCTCAACTTCAACCCAGCCAGTGCCCCTGATTGGAAGAACTTCCTCAGCAGCATCAAGAAGTAGGTCAATATCAACAGAGGTATAATTGGCAGCTCCTGCAGTATAGCCTTTTGCATGCTTCAGCTCTGGCTGTGCAGATAGAGTCAGTGGTGTCTTGCACTTGCCAGATCCAGATCCTGAGGCAACTGGAGCACCATCTGAAGCCTTCACTTTACCTTTTCCTTTGGGATCAGGGTGATGTGAGCCAGCAATCTTGGAAGTGGGCTGTACAGCTCACTCCAACAGTTGGTCAACTGTTGGGAAATCATCCTCACTCTCATCAGTGTTGTTGATTGAAGAGACAGATGGCAGTGAAGGAGGTTGGGTAGAAGGTGGGATGGCAGGTGGTTGTGCACCATGGGTATACTGAATGGTTGGATGAGCTGGTGGTGCCATGAGTGGGGGGTTTCTGTGAAGATTGTGTGACTAAAGATGTTATCAGCATTTAAGAGTGAATATAACATGGGTATAAAGGAACATACCAAAGCTGTTGTTGGGTGAGACTGTGGGAGATATGTGGCAGCTGTCATATAACCACCAGGCTAATGTAAATAGGATGAATTTGAGTAATCATCACTAGTAACAGAAATGCATTACTCACAAACATATAGTATGCTGTTGAGGGGACATTGGCTAATGTTGGTACCTCAGAAGTCTATAAGATGAAATGCATTAGTAAAAGAACAGGCATAAATTCTCAATGACATACATTTGAAGTTAGTGGTGGCCCTCCAGGGACCCAGGGTGATGCAGGAAATATGTATTGTTGTTGTTGACCTTGACCTTCAGGTACTGCCTGCATTGATTTCTCATTGTTGGCATCAGATGAGGACATTGAAATGAAAGATAGTAATAAGATGAGAAGAAAGAGTGACATTAGTGAGTGAAGGACAATCTACCAATCCTTACACCTTTACATACTGTGTTACTGACTCCAAGTTCCATCTGATAACTACTTTGAGATTGCTTTTTTAGTTCTGATAGGATGCTCTCCTTGCTGCATGCAAGTTTTGTGTCATACAGTGTCAGTGAACATGAGGCTGATAAAGATATTTTGAATACTTTCACTGGCAAAATTCCAGTGTACTGGGCACTTACTGCAGCCTTGATTTGGGCTAATTTGGGGGTTTCTGTACTTAGAATGACTATCATCATTACCCAGGAGGAACAACTGAGTGTGGCAGCACTCACAGCATGGAGACAATAAGCAGGAGGTGATTCAGGGATTAGATATGAAGTGGGAAGAGCCACATGAGAAGTCAGAGCTTGAAGTTAGTGTTTAGAACATGTTGTTTGGTCTAGAAGGGGGGGGGACCTCTTCTAGACACAAGGTTTAGAACAGAGCAGGTTTCAAGATCCACTGTCAAGCATGCTTGATTTGTACATTGGCTTGGTTGGCTAAGGACCCTTGAACCATTTTTGTTAATTTAGAATTTGGATCTAGTTTTCTAAATGCTATGGGTTGTCATTCATTAAGAGTCCATTGGAATTTCAACTAGACATTATTTAGAATTAGTAATGGTATATCATGCACATTCTTCCTCAGGCAGTATAGAATATATTACACACAATAATTATATACACTCTGTATCCACACTTATTTGAATTTATATGATATAATATATCTCCATTGGCCTGATTTCTCCTTTTGGTCCACAAATTTATAAAGCACCCAACCATAACCATAAACATCAGAAAATGCTGTAAGAATGCATTCTGGTGAGTGCATTTTCCCATAATCAAGCTTCTTGGAGATTTGGCTCCACCATGCACATTGTGGGTCACACCACTGAATAGCACAATCCAGCATACTATCTTGGAATGATGCATGCTGCAATGTTATATGTTATATCAGGAATTGGAGTAACCAAACACAAGATTGTACTTACACAGTGACCACAGTCACAGAGATTTGCATAATGAGAAGGAATGTTTATACATTGGGTTTGAAAGGTGACATATATGTCACCCCAACATATCCTGAAGAACATTGCATTCTTTCAGTTGAGAAATCCTGCCATCATCCTGTAACAAGGTTTCAGTATGAGGAGTGATGTAATGAATAAATGGAAACTTGCAAACAGGAAATCACAAAGAGGTCTATATGCAAACTCCATGAAAGTACTATCCCAAAGAAAAATATCAGTAGCTGGCAAGGTAGGAATGGCATCAGAATTCCGAGGCACCCCATTTTTTCGAAGATCATTGAGGACAATGAGGACAGCTTCTTCATACAAGGTCTCCTGTGCATTTGATGTGTTACCATGTCTCCAGTGAAGTGAAATGCATGTAGAAGGATCCAAATCTGTTCCTCTAACTTTGGGCAACCCTAAGTACAGCTTAACCAGCAGATCACAAACAGGGAAACAGGGGATAGGGCACTTACCCCCTATTACCTCCTGCAGAATTCGGATAGCGCATTGCCAATCCACCTCAGTTGCCTCACTGCTAAGATCCTCAATCAACCCAGATCGTTCGAGGTAATCTGCAAATGATTTATGGAAAACCTTGATTAAACGTTCACTGGCATCGTCAAGTGCAGGGATGTCGAGAACGGAATGGAGGTGGTGAAGAGCACCATATGCGACAGCTGGTGTCATTCCCAACCAGTCGCAAACTGCAGCCATGTTATCCTTCGGCTCGATATAAAGATTATGTTCACGATCAATACTAAAACTCTCTGCCAGAAGCAGCAGCAGCAGCTTTTTGGTATCCTTCATAACGTCCGAGGGTATTCGAGAAAGTATTCGCGAATATAGCGCATCCAGGTTGGCCATCGGGTGAGTTCTGTTCTCACCTAGTTGAGCCAGTGTATCATCAATAACCTCGAGGAGCAGCGTGAGTTGAGATACGGGGTTTCCGTAAGCTTGGTCGTCTATGAACCGAACGGCGACGGTGGCATAGGCAAATAGCCCGTCCGCGGCAGCCAAGAGCTTGAGTAAGTCATGTTCAGCCGGCCATCGAGCGGAGTGTACGAGGCCAGGAGACTTTGCCCGGATTTTCTCCAACTCGGTGCGGAGGTAACGCTCGACATCTGCTCGGCCTTCGTCATCATCAACCAGGATCTCCTCTTTCACGAGGCTCAGGGCGATGCTAGGGCGCGAGAAGGTGTGTATTAAATGAGGTTCTGGGCGACTGGCAATGATCCAAGTGAGAAGGACATCAGGGTAGGCCAAGGAAAAGTAGGAAATGAGGGAGACTAGCTCGCACTGTTTCTCCTGGTCCGTGCATTCGTCCAAGCCGTCGATAAGAATTAGGAGTGGTCTGGGTCCGCGATAGATGCCGTGTTCTGCGAAGGGCTCAATGAAGAACGTCCTGAGCTGTGCCTGAATCGACTTGTTCGGTAGCTTGGGATCGCCGATCATCCTGTTGTGAATGAACTGATGATACGGGTGGTGGTTAACAGCGATCTGATAGGCGAGGGTGGGGATGGCTTTGGATGCGTTGCTGCGTCCATTAATGGAGAAGAAGAGGGATGCGCCCAGCAGAGCGTTAGAAATTGGGGTAGATGCGTTTTCGGCAAGGGTCTGCATGATTGCGGACTTGCCAACTCCAGCAGGACCGACAAGCCAGAACAACCTCTTTCCGCCACGGCAACCAGCAAAGAAATCCTGAGCTTGTTCCACAATTGACAGACGGGTTCCTGGGTGGCATCGAGGAGGCGGGTCACGCTCTGACGAGTCGAATTCGGCTCCTGGTATGGTATGTTTCTCAAATTCCTTCATAACTACCACATCAAGTTCAGTATGTGGCAATAGTCAAGAGTGAATTATCTCTCACAAGTTTCAGAGGTGTATATCACGTTGGCCACTACGGAATCTCGGATAACAAAGTCATGAGCGTTGTGAAAGCTCCCTGAAGCGGCACTGGGAGGTAAACGATCTTGCATTGCAGGATGTTGCATACGCTGGAAACAGCTTCAGATCGTTGAGACAATGACATTGTCAATTGTACTAACCGGTGAGCGGTGAGTTGCTGAAAATGCAGCAGGATACGTATCAGAACCGATTGCTGAGGTGGAAGCGGGAGAGGGCGAGCCTGCGTGCATGCAGTACTGACTAGGGTGGTGATAATGAGGGGATTGTAAGAGACGTAAGGGACGTGCGGAGGGTTGGGGTGAGGAGTGATGCTGGGGAGATGAACTGGATGGTTGTGTATGATGAGTAGGGGAATATGGAGCCAACGGGTTCGGCACTGGACGAAGATATGTTCGGGATGCAGAGTTTGTGTTGTCCATGGAGGTGCAGGTAGTGGGCAGATGAGGGCGAAAAGCAGAGAGCTACATATGCTGTACTTGCTGTAGCAGAGGGCTGAGGGCTGTATCAGCGCTAACGTCCCGTGATCCTGCACCAGCGTTGAGACCAGTGACCGATCTATTTACATCGAAGAGATAAGCTTCAGAGAACTGATACATATGTAATGGGATTGGACGAATGAGAATACCTTGCGTATCAAGGTTGATCGGAAATAACCGGCCGCCTTCCCATGGAGGTGGCACTCGTTCTTTGTCTTCGAAGTTCATCTCCTTGGGCTGCCACCGTCCCCGTAGAGCATCACCGATCTCGAACATAACCTTCCCAACCTCCACCGAAACAATCACCGCCCTCAAATTCAATCTCGCAGAATCTTCAGTCCTCGCATCATGCGGTTCCGATTGCACGTTCACCCTATATGATATCCGCACCTCTAAAGCCGAGCGCCGCGTCGTGATGCAATTCCGGTCCACAGCCCTATCATGGTCACCTACCCTCCCGACTCTACTGCTCCTAGCATCGGAGGACCATAATCTGTATACGTTTGACGTGAGACACTTGGATCGGCCGACACAGATTTATAAAGCGCACGTGAGTGCGGTTACGAGCTGTGAGTGGAGTCCGACCGGGATGGAATTTGTCAGTGGAGGGTGGGATAGGACGGTGAGGATTTGGCAGTTCAAAGATGGAAAGGGAGTGCAGAGGCCGGAGGTTTATCATACAAAGCGGATGCAGAGGTACGTCCGAACCTCTCCATCCTGATCCTGATGATAGATCTCTTTCTTAGAGTAACATCAACACTGTTCTCTGGAGATGCGCGGTTCGTAATTTCGGGCTCAGACGATGGAAATGTTCGAGTATGGAAGGCCAAAGCTTCTGAGAAACTTGGTGTTATCACTGCCCGGGAACGCGCTGCGATTGAGTATCGTAACAAACTCAAGGAGAGGTGGTCTGTCGATAGTGAGGTTGCGAGAATCTCTCGGTATGTCCCCTTGCCTAGACCCTTCTCTTCCGTTCCTGATGATGGAAAATGTATAGGTCGCGTCATTTACCAAAAGCTATCCGGTCGACGGACAAACTCAAGCATACGATGTTGGAGGCGAGGAGGGTCAAGGAAGAGAGGAGAAGGAAGCATACGAGGGCGGGAGAGACGAAGCCCAAGGCGGAGAAGAAAAAGGTGGTGGTTACGGAACAGACGTGAGTGCCGGACTTGGTCAGACCTGTCCACTTGAGGCGGGGATTCGGTGTTCAGTAGCTGCTCTCCGTTTTACCTTTCCCCTCCCCTCTTCTGTTTTCTTTCCGTCTTTGCTGAGTTTCCTGTACCTTGTCTTGATACTGTCTATCACCCAACCTGATGATCCTACAGTCAAAAATTACAGTTTGGTTCATTTATGTACATAGACTACATTACAGACAATAGTTCCATATGTTTTATCATCTCTACAGCTCATTTGAATTAATATGGTAAGATATATGTCCATTGGCTAGATTTGTCCACTTGGTCTACAAATTTATACTGCACCCAACGAAAATGACAGGCATCAACAAATGCTGTAAGAAGATATTCTGGTGAGTGTAGTTTTCCATACTCAAGCTCTATTCCCAGCATCCATCCTTGCCTTCTGACTCCTAATGATACTGTACTGATATATTTTGTCACCATGAGACTAATCTCACACTGAATGTACTTACACATCTTGGACATTTGCAGAGCTCTGAATAATGTGAAGGTGGGGCTGTAAGAGATTGGTTCTAAAGGAAGGCACATATTGGCAGTCCTTTACTGGCACTGATGTTGTCCTTGCTAAACATTCCAAGTGGCATATCCTGAAGAACATTGCATTCCTTAAGTTCATCAACTCCAAGGTCATCCTGTATCACTCTTTGAGTATAAGGAGTAGATATAATAAGTGAGTGAAACTCACAAATAGGTACTCAACCAAATCTTGGTATGGTTCTCATAGAAGACAGTGCAAGAAGCTTGAAAGTACAACATATACTGTACATCATCTGTCTCTGAGTTGCCTTGATATATCCAGTAAAGCAAAATGCATGCAGAAGGGTCCATATCAGTTCCTCTAGCTTTTGGCAATCCCAAATCACTCAGCTGTGAGATCACAAAACAAGGATAGAAATACATACCCTCTAGTACTTCCTTTAGAATTTCAATAACACATTGGGAATCTAGTTCAATCATCTCACAGCAAATGTATTCAAACACCCCAGATTGTTCAAAGTCAGAGAGGTAATCACAAAATGATTTATGGAAAAATGTGATTTGATCTTTGTTGGCATTGTCAAGTGTGGGAATGTTGAGAACAGAATGGAGGTGGTGAAGAGCACCATATGCAACATCTGGTGTCATTGCCAACCAGTGTTACATAGAGATGGTTTCTACACATTGTCTCAGTGTGGAGAGATACTGTCCTAAGACACCCCAGCACTATTAAGTTCCTGAAGCGGAATGCCCATCTGTTCTCCTGAGAGAACTAGAGGCTGGCTGGAAATCTTGCAGGGGCTGCCTAGGGAGAGATATGACTTGTAAGGTTGCAGGCTACTCCATAGGTTTAGCTGTTATGCCAGTTATCCTGTCAAGGCAGGTAGAGCTCTCACGCAGCAAGAAGATAAAGCAGAAGACAGTCCTCACTATTCTCATGCTATGTACAAATGATTGTAAAGCTAAGTTCTACTTACTTTATGAGCTATCTAAATACTAGAGTGATTGCTATCCTACATGTCCTAAAGGAGAATCTTCATAGTTACTTTGGTGCTCTAAGTATAGGAGACTGAGCCTGAGGTAAGATGAGATCTACAGAAGGCAGACTATTATTGTACAACATATCACCAAGCCTGAGTACTAAAGATAACATGACTTCAGAAGATCCGAGGTGAGACCAATGAGAGTCAGGACGATGCGATGATGAGTCCTTGAGACGATGAAAGACAGATGCGATGAAGAGATAGAGAGCATCAAGGAAGAGAGCATCAAGGAAAGAGTGGCATGGATGCAGACAGAAACTAGAGGAGTGTAACAACCAGTCACATAGGTTGGCCATACTCTCCCAGTCAAGGTTGTTCATTGCTGAAAGCAGCAGCTTTTTGGAATCCTTCAGGATGCCCAGGGGTATTCAAGAAAGCATCTTTGAATATAGGGCATCCAGATTGGCCATTAGATGGGTTTTGTTTTCCCCCAGTCCAAAGGCCAGCATATCATTGATAACCTTGAGAGGTAGCCTGAGTTGAGATACAGGGTTTCTATGAGCTGGGTCATCTATGAACCAAGTGGTGACATTGGCATAGGCAAATAGCCCATCTATAGCAGTAGAGAGCTTGAGGAAGTCACTTTCTGCTGGCCAATGAGCAGAGTGTGCAAGAGTGGGAGATTTTGCCTGAATTTTCTCCAACTCAGTATGGAGATAGAGCTTGACATCTGCTCAAGCTTCATCATTAACCAGGATCTCCTCTTTCATGAAACTCAGTGTAACACTAGGTCATGAGACCATGTGTGTTAAATGAGGCTCTAGACAACTGGCAATGACCCAGATCAAAAGGACACCACTGTACACTAAGAAAAAGTAGGAAATGAGGGAGACCAGCTCATTGATTCCTCATATGTCCCTTCCATTTCACAACTGAATCTGATGAGCTCCTCAATGTTGTCCCAGATCCCCTGGGTAAACCCTCAATGACCATTGTCAGTGCCTCCAATACAGCCTGCAAACTCAGCCTTGAGCTGTCATTTCCTCTCTTCTACACTTGGTTGCCTTCCATGTCCTGAGGCATGAATCCAGAAATTAGGAGGTGCAGTAAGCACACTCACACCTGGCATTTTCCTCCCTGCACTAACAATACCAGTGCTAGATCCACATCCATCCTCTCTTCCTCCTCCAAATCCCTCCCAACAACCAATGTTACAACCAGCTGGTGGTTGCCCATAGTGATGGCTGCTTGACAGTAAATCATCCAGGTACATAGTTGCAAGAACACATATAGGTGTGTTCTGGCTCAAACAAGGTTTGTATCAATTTGGGATTCATATATTCAAAAGTATGATGAATTTTGAGTTTGTGGGAGGGCAATGTAGAGTAGGGAGAGGCTTTCAAGAGTGTAGTAGAACAATACCCTCTCAGATACAAGGCTTGTGACTCTGGCACATTTGGTATTCAGCCTTTTGATATTGGCCTATATAAGGAGAGGAGGGGGAGGAAAATGTCCAGTGATATATGAAGTATGTAATTTGCCCATTAACAAACTCAGTGAACAAGAGACATGGTTACAACTGGCATGACAAGGAAGAAGGAGCATGGGCAGTGATGTCATTGGCAATTAGAGCTCAAGATTATTACTTCAAGTAGCATTTCTCTGCTAACAAATCTATGAAGTGGAAAAGTCCTCACTTATGAGGGCAATTGAACAGACCAAATGATGTAGTAGTGAGTAATCAAGAGAAATTTGTAAGAACTAGTCTGCATTTTTGTGGAGGATGAAAGATGAATAATGACCATGAGTGATGAACAAAAAGAATTGCTTGATGTTAGTAACAGGACATATATACCAAGATTACAGAGGCCAATATAGGAAATAGCCAAATGTCAACACATCTCAATCAACTAATTCCATGAGAGCACTGGCCTGCTGAGATATTGACAGGTATTTCAGGGTTGATTGCTTACACTGAGGAATATAAGAGTCTGTTGGAATCTCAACAGGACATTGTTTATAATCAGTAGTGGTATCCCCATGCACATCCTTCCACAAGTGGCATAGAGTACATTATCTACAATAATTACACACTTTATATCTACACTTATCTGAATATATATGGTATACAGTATTCCCATTGGCCTGATTTGTCCTCTTGGTCTACAAATTTATAAAGAACCCAACCATTACCTTGAATATCAGAAAATGCTGTAACAAGGTGTTCTGGTGAGTGCATTTTTCCATGCTCAAACTCCTGAAAGACTTGCTTCCACCACATGCATTCTGATTCATTGACAAAGACAGACAATGTATGGTGTTCATCCTTGCTATCAGAATAACATTCCTGCAATAATATATTAAATCAGAGATAAAAATAACTAGAGACAAGATTGTACTCACACAGCATGTAGAGTCACACAAGTGTACATGATCAGAAACTAGGTCTGCATTTTGGCTATGCAAGAGGATGTGCATTCGAGCTCCTACATCAATGTTGTCCTTGCTAAACACCCCAAGTGGCATATCCTGGAGAACATTGAATTTCTTCAGATCAGTGACTCTGCAATCATTCTGTATCAAGATTCAGAGACAAGTGGATGTAATGAGTAAAAGAAACTCACAAGTAGAAAATCACACAGCTCTGGAACCACATTTTCCCACCAAACCAGACAGAGTTGAATATCAATGGCCCTCATGGTACAAATGACATCAGAGCTTTGATGTCCCAGCTTTTCAAGATCATCAAGGGCAGTGCGAAGAGCACTGCCATACAACTTGCAACGTTCATCAGTTTCTGGAGTACCTTGATATGTCCAGTAAAGTGAAATGGGCGCAGAAGGCTCCATATCAGTTTCCCTAGCTTTTGGCAATACCAGATATGACTCAGCTGCGAGATTGCAAAACAAGGATAATGATACATACCTTTCAGTACCTCCCTCAGAATTCGGATAGCACACTGGAAATTCAGCTCAATCACCTCATGGGGAACATCCTCGAACACCCCAGATCGTGCAAAGTCAGAGAGGTAATCCCGAAATGATTTATGGAAAAAAGCAATTTTATGCCTTTCAGCAGCATCAGGTGCAGGAATGTTAAGAACAGAATGGAGGTGGTGAAGAGCACCATATGCAACGTCTGGCGTCATTGCCAACCAGTCACAAACATGTGCCATGGGCCTGATCTCCCATCCGTCCACACCACCCATTGCCAGAAGCAGCAGCTTTTTGGTATCCTTCAGAACGTCCGGGGGTATTCGAGAAAGGATTCGTGAATATAGCGCATCAAGGTTGGCCATCGGATGAGTTCGGTTCTCCCCTAGTCGAGCCAGTGTATCGTCAATGACCTCGAGAAGTAGCTTGAGTTGAGTCACAGGGTTTCCATAGGCTGGGTCATCTATGAATCGAACAGAGGCGGAGGCATAGGCAAACAGTCCATCCGCAGCAGCAGAGAGCTTGAGGAAGTCACGTTCAGCCGGCCATCGAGTGGAGCGCATAAGGGCGGGAGACTTGGCCCGGATTTTCTCCAACTCGTCTCGGAGGTAACACTCAACATCTGCTCGAGCTTTATCATCATCAACCAGAATCTCCTCTTTCACGAGGCTCAAGGCGACGCTAGGCCGCGAGAAGGCGTGTGTTAAATGAGGTTCTGGGCGGCTAGCAATGATCCAAGTGAGAAGGGCGTCGGGGTAGACCAAGGAAAAGTAGGAGATGAGGGAGACCAGCTCGCACTGCTTCTCGTGTTCGACACACTCGTCCAAGCCGTCAATGATGATCAGGAGTGGTTTGGGTCCACGATAAATGGCGTGTTCTGCGAAGGGTTCAATAAAGAATGTCCTGAACTGTTTCTGAATCGACTTCGACGGTAGTTTGGGATCGTCGATCATCTTGTCGTGAATGAACTGACGATACGGATGGTGATTAACAGCGATTTGATAGGCGAGGGTGGGGATAGCTTTGGATGCATCACTACGTCCATTGATGGAAAAGAAGAGGGACGCGCCTAGCGCAACATCCGAAGTTGGGGAAGATGCGTTTTCGGCGAGAGTTTGCATGATTGCGGACTTGCCGACTCCAGCAGGACCGACGAGCCAGAACACCCTCTTTCCGTCACGGTAGCCAGTAAAGAAATCCTGTGCTCGTTCCACGATAGATAGTCGGGTTCCTGGGTGGCACCGAGGAGGTGGATCACGATCTGATGAGTCGAACTCGGCTCCTGGTATCGTATGTTTCTCGAATCTCTCCATGACTGCCGCAACCAGTTTAGCATATTGCAACGGCGAGGGATGAAGCTATCTCACAAGTCTCGGAGTTGTATGTCACGTTGCCCACTACGGAATCTCGTATGACAAAATCGTGAGCTTTGTGAAAGACCTCTGATATTGCATTGGTGCGTGGACGATCCCGCCTTGCAGGGCGTGGCATATGCTGGAAACAGCTTCAGATCATTGAGATGATAGAACTGTCAATGGTGCTCACCGACGGACAGTGATTTATCGAAGATGTAGCAGGATGGGTATCAAAGTCGCTCACTGAGGCGGAAGAGGGAGAGGGAGAGCCAGCGTACATGGTGTCCTAAGTGGTAGGAGTGGAAAGAGGACGGCTATCCCTAACTTTGGCCTGAACAAGTGAAGGCTGTATTCTTCAGCGGCAACGTCCCGTGACCTTGCACTAGCATTAATCAATTTACTGCATTTCCTCGCGACACTTTCTTAACACCTACCTACAGCCACTCAGGTCCCTCAACCCTACCCGGAATCCACGAGCTTCTTCTAGTCGGGATCGGGCATTTAACAACTCTACAAATCTATTCTTAGGCTTTGAGTTTTGGCCTCCGTGCGCCATTTCTGCTGATAGCCCCTGGTCACTTTCGAACCTTCAGATCGGAAACCGGGACCAACTTACATGCAAATTGGGAACTTTACACGCCAATCTCCCAGAGCGGAAAACTCATCTCAGGAAGTCCTTGTTACCAGTGAGCCCACTTCTGAGGAAAAACGTTTGCCAATGCGTAGGGTGCTCGACGAATTTCTGGACGTCGTTCCAGACCTTCTGCGCTGGAGCATGGATTCGGGAACTAGGTGTTGCAAGCACAGTTATGCCGACGCTTTTCCTCCCTGCGCCGGCAGCGATCCAGTGTGCCCGAGCATGCGCACCCGAAACGAGTGCCATCTCACTGGTCGCGGGTCCATAACCCCCCAACAAACTGGGCACCTACCGCATCCGCCCTCTCTTCCTCTCTCAAATCCTTCCCAACAGCTGTAGGGTTACAACCAGCTGGTGGTTGTCCCATAGCGATGGCGGGCTGTATTAATTTGGGATTCATGTATTCAGACGTATGACGGACCTTGAGCTTGCGGGAGACGATGTAGAGTAGGAACAGGGTGTCGAGAGTGTGGTAGAGCGATATTCTCTCGGATACGAAGCTTGTGACCCTGGCACGTTCGATATTCAGCCTTTCAACATTGGATCCACATAAGGAGAGGAGAGAGGAAAATCTCCAGCAACAGGTGATGTACAAGTATCCTGGGTGTTGGCAGCCTTAGCAAAGGAGCAGCCGTATTCGCTCATTGGCAAGCATCTTCGAACTGAGGCACATCTACCAACTTGAAGCTTTGAGGGAGAGTATCTCGCGGTTGTCCGTCACGAATATGACTGGCATGACAGGGAAGAAGGAGCATGTGCGATGACGTAACTGGCAATTAGAGCTCAGGGATTATTACTTCCTCGTGGGAGAGGTATTTTCCGGTAGGCGCAAGCGTCCATGCATTCACCGTGGTTCTGAGAAGCAATCACAAGAATTCAGAATTTCCATATGGTGCTACGCATGTTCCGAATAACTGCGATCAACGAAAACACAGCTATGCTTCTGACGGCAAAGAGCCTGCAACTCAGTTAACACGCGAGCGGTCGCACAGTTGGTGAAATCTCATGATGCAATGAGATGATGCAGCGCTGGTCCAAAAATGAAGCCCTTCCGGCGAAAAGACGAAGCAGTGAGCGGCAAAGACATCGTGTGGGTGTGGCATGGGAGGTGGCAGAAGCTCGGTAGAAGGAGATCAGAAAGGTTACGACACGTCAACGCCCCACGGGCCACAGGCGGCCCTGGCTGTATTTGAACCAAGATAAGTCATCGTTCAGCATTCTCCCCTCCCCCATTTCTCCTTGAGCGCATTGCCGATAGTCGCAGCCTACGGCACATCCGCGTGACATAAGCAGGCAACACAACTTGATCTCCATTGCGGGCCTGCTTTATTTCCAGCTTTGGTGTTTCTTTTCCCCCCTCCGAGACGCATTTGAGCATCTGAGAGACGATATCCGGCACGATGTGGGCAACTCAAGCTCGTGGATTCCGTGCTTTCTCGCAGCGCTCTGCTCCTATGAGCGGCCTGCGTGCTTTCTCATCTTCTGCACGACGCTGTGAGTACTTGCTCTTATTGGATTTTACTTCGTCTCCAGGTTGCTCCCCCCGGTCCAATTTCATTCCGACCATCGCTATTAGGAAAGGCGGTCACCCGCGTACCGTTCTTTTTATCGATCATTTCGCTCCTGGATCTCCTTGTTTCTCTTGCTGATTCAACTGCTGTTTTTCTTCCTTCTCTTGCATTTTTGCAGATAGAGGCATGGCTAACAAAATCGTCGTCGAGAACCCCGTCGTCGAGTTGGACGGTGATGAAATGACCAGGATCATCTGGAAGAAGATCCGTGAAGAGGTAACACACTACGTTTAAACTCTCTTCACACCTCGTGCTCATCTGTCGTGCAGCTCATTCTTCCGTACCTTCAACTTGACATCAAGTACTACGATCTGGGATTGGAGTACCGTGACAAGGTTTGTGCCGCCCGTTCATCCTTTTGACATAGTTCTGATTGTCTCTTTTCTCCGCGTTACCAGACCAACGATCAAGTCACCGTTGATGCCGCCAACGCCATTCAAAAGTACAAGGTCGGCATTAAATGCGCAACCATTACCCCCGATGAGGCTCGCGTAGAAGAGTTCAAGCTGAAGGAGATGTGGAAGAGCCCTAACGGCACCGTAAGTTTTCTCCCTTCGCTTCCCACCCCCCTCACTCTCCAGCGTTCACCTTACAGCTTGGTGCTAAAAATCATTTTGTCAGATCCGTAACATCCTTGGAGGAACTGTTTTCCGTGAACCCATCATTCTCAAACGTATTCCCCGACCTATTCCAGGGTGGGTCAAGCCTATCGTCATCGGCCGTCATGCCTTCGGTGACCAGGTGTGTCTATCGGGCGCACATACGCCACGATAAAAGTGTTTTATTTACACGAGAACATCTAGTACCGCTCGACCGACTACGTTGTTCCCGGACCCGGAAAGCTTCAACTTGTCTATACTCCGGAGGACGGTTCTGCCCCCACCTCTTTGAACGTATATGACTTCAAGGGACCTGGTGTTGCTATGAGCATGTATAACACTGATGAGGTGCGTGAATACTTCGTCGACGAGTTTTGAAATGTAGCTGACTGGTCGCATTTAGTCTATCACCGGCTTTGCTCATGCTTCATTCAAGATGGCTCTTGCTAAGAAGATGCCTCTGGTACGTCCTCTCCAATCCCGACAAACGATCGTCACCTCATACATGGATATAGTTCATGTCTACCAAGAACACCATCCTTAAAAAATACGATGGTCGCTTCAAGGACATCTTCCAAGAGATCTACGACACGTAAGCCTATCGTCTCCCAACATATGTCCGTCAACACCAAGACTCACCTACTCCACAGCACCTACAAATCCCAATTCGAGGCTCTCGGCATCTACTACGAACACCGTCTAATCGACGACATGGTCGCTCAAGCCGTCAAATCCTCCGGCGGCTTCGTCTGGGCATGCAAGAACTACGACGGTGACGTCCAATCCGACATCCTCGCCCAAGGCTTCGGTTCCCTTGGCATGATGACTTCCGAACTTCTTACTCCCGACGGCCAAATCATCGAATCCGAAGCTGCACACGGAACTGTCACGCGTCATTATCGTGAATACCAAAAAGGTAATGAGACGTCTACGAACCCTGTTGCGTCGATCTTTGCATGGACGAGGGGATTGTTGCACCGCGCGAAGCTTGATAGGAACGAGCCGTTGAAGCTTTTCTGCGAGGATTTGGAGAAGGCTTGTGTGGAGGTTATTGATGAGGATGGGATTATGACTAAGGATCTTGCGATTGCGATTCATGGGAAGAATGTGAAGAGGGAGCATTGGGTTGTTACAGATGCTTATATGGATGCTGTTAACGTGAGTGGTGCCTCGCTTCGTCTTGTATTGGATGTTGACCGTGTCGTTTATTTTTGTAGGCCAAGTTGCAGAAGAAGCTCGCTGCGAGGGGCGTTGAGACTAAGCTCTAAATGCTTATTCTCCCTGCCCTATGTAGTGCGATGAATTGAAAACTGAAAAAGGGTGTATTACTATCAATGTACCTATTGCACGGATTGGGACATGCACATAACTTGCTGTACGCTCTCCTTTTCATCCCTGTCTTTCTTTGTTGCCTTTCGTCCAGTTTGATTCTTCATACGGGGACACAGCTATGTTGTCTAGCTTTTTTGTATATATGCGGGAGTAGGTATATATAACACGAATTGTAGTGGTTGTGAATTGATTGCTCCTTTTGCGAAGAGTAAAGTTGTTCGGGTGCTTCGTGGACTGAGAGTGTTTTATCATCGGTGTTATGGAAGGAGGATGATGGAAATACGCGAGCGCACACGGTTTTACGCCATCAGCCAAGGGCACTTATGACGAGTTACCATTATGCTGGCTCGTAACGCAGCAAAAACTGGTTCATCAGTGACCTCATCCGTCATCTTCATTTTTTCCGTGCACCGCCGTGACAGCATGCTGAATATTTTTTTGTATATTATAGATGTTTGGACTGTTTTCCGTATGCCTTCCAGCTTTGATACACGTAGGTGCCCGGGAAGAGGGTAAACAGCGAGGTGGCCAACTCCTGAATCATGAAAGTACGTGCCGAACGGTAGGTCGTTCTTATTCGGATTGCTGCAATCCCGAAATTCGCTTCGCCTTCAGTTTACTCCAACACTACCAATGGTGAATTAAGACGCATTCACGTCATTCAACCTTGATTGTCAGACTTTTGGAATGGGTTGCATATGTAACGGTCGGTTCGGACAGAGACTTTCTGCAAGGTATAAGTCCCTCCTCTTCCCCCCGCCCCCAAACCGCAAAAAAAATCCCCTCGAGCATCCTGCTGATTCGAATTAGCCCTTGCAGTTGAACTATCCAAGTCGATGGCTATTCTTCGAAGAACTGATGAGGTCAGTTGCCCGTTATAAGCGTCTGTCGTGACACATGAGCGCTTACGAGCATCCTTTGGTAATCCCTTTTTGGAACAGGCGTCTGAGGTCTATCTGGGAACACCATCCTGTCCCCCCTGCTGGCATCCAACCTATTGCGCTCGGATGTGCTCTATGAACACTGTTTCAGATCTGGTTCTGGGGATCGCACGGGTTAAACGAGTAGTGTGCATTGCTGAACGAGGGGACTACAGCTTGCCCTATGAAAATGTAAATGCCCAATGCTCAAGTCGACTTTGACTCCACGAGGTATGAGCTAGATGACAACCAGGTGTCAAATTCCGGATGATTGGCCTTCTCTACATGTGGTTTAGCCTGGAATGTAAGTCCCATAAATGCTTGAGACCGGGCGGGTAAGCCACCACGCGAGTCTCCCAGGTTGGGTGATAGACAGTGTTGAGACAAGGTACAAGAAACTAAACAAAGACGGAAAGAAACGGAAGAGGGGAGGGGAAAGGTAAAACGGGGAGCAGGCGCTGAACACTGAATCCCCCGTTCAAGGGGATAAGTCGACCAAGTCTGGCAATCATGTCTGTTTCGCAACAACCGCCTTTTTCTTCTCCGCCTTGGGCTTTGTCTCTCCCGCTCTCGTATGCTTCCTTCTCCTCTCTTCTTTGACCCTCCTCGCCTCCAGCATCGTATGCTTGAGCTTGTCCATTGACCGGATCACTTTTGGTAAATGACGCGACCTAAACATATTCCATCACTGTTAAAAAACCAAGCGAAGCACCCAGAGCGAGGGGACGTACCGAGAGATTCTCGCGACCTCACTATCGACAGACCACCTCTCTTTGAGCTTGTTGCGATACTCAATCGCAGCGCGTTCCAGGGCAGTGATAACACCCAGCTTCTCAGAAGCTTTGGCCTTCCATACCCGAACAAACATCTCTATCATCAGAACCTGAAATTACGAACCGCACATCTCCAGAGAATAATGTTGATGTTACTCTAAAAAGGAGATCTATCATCAGGATCAAGGTGGAAAAGTTCAGACGTACCTCTGCATTCGCTTTGTGTGATAAGCCCCCGGCCTCTACACGTCCTTCCCATCTTTGAACCGCAGAACTCTCACTGTCCTATCCCACCGTCCACTAACGAATTCCATCCCGGTCGGACTCCATTCACAGCCCGTAACTGCACTCACATACGCTTTATAAATCTGCGTCGGTCGATCTAAATGTCTCACGTCAAACGTATACAGATTATGGTCCCCCGATGCTAGGAGTAGTAGAGTCGGGAGAGTAGGCGACCATGATAGGGCCGCGGACCGGGATTGCATCGCGACGCGGTGCTCGGCTTTGGAGGTGCGGATATCATGGAGGGTGAATGTGCGATCGGAGCCCCATGATGCGAGGACTAAAGACTCTGCGAGACTGAATTTGAGGGCGGTGATTGTTTCGGTGGAGGTTGGGAAGGTTATGTTCGAGATTGGTGATGCTCTACGGGGACGGTGGCAGCCCAAGGAGATGAACTTCGAAGACAAAGAACGAGTGCCACCTACATGGGAAGGCGGCCGGTTATTTCCGAATCGTCCAATCCCATTACATATGTATCAGTTCTCTGAAGCTTATCTCTTCGATGTAAATAGATCGGTCACTGGTCTCAACGCTGGTGCAGGATCACGGGACGCTAGCGCTGATACAGCCCTCAGCTGTAGCAAGTACAGCACTTGAAGGCGATCCTCTTTCCACTCTCATTCGCCCACCACTCGCACCCACATGGACTACACAAACACTCCTGCGTGCCGTGGTTCCGCACCCCGAACACATCTTCGCTCCGTAACGAACCCATCGGTTCCATTTCTCCCTACTCAACATACACAACCCTCTAGTTCATCTCCCCAGGGTCACTCCTCACACCATTCCTCCGCACGTCTCTCACATCACCTACAACCCCCTCATCACAACCACACTAGGCAGTACTCCATGCACGCAGGGTCGCCCTCTCCCGCTTGCACCTCAGCGATTGGCTCTGATACGTATCCTGCTGCATTTTCAACAATTCACCGCACACCGGTTAGTACTACTGACAATGACATCGTCTCAATGATCTGAAGCTGTTTCTAGCGTATGCAATCCCCCGCAATGCGAGATCATCTATGTACCCATGCGATATCAGGGCCCTTTCACGGGGCTCACGATTTTGTCATACGAGATTCCGTAGTGGGCAACGTGACATACAATTCCGAGACTTGTGAGACAACTTCACTCTCGATTGTTACGATAATACTGAGTTGGATGTGGTAGTTATGAAGGAATTCGAAAAACATATCATACCAGGGGCTGAATTTGACTCGTCAGAGCGTGACCCGCCCCCTCGATGCCACCCAGGAACCCGACTATCTATTGTGGAACGAGTGCAGGATTTCTTCGCTGGTTACCGAGAGGGAAAGAGGCTGCTCTGGCTTGTCGGTCCTGCTGGAGTTGGCAAGTCTGCCATCTTACAAACCCTTGCTGAAAACGCATCCACCCCCGCTTCGAATGTTGTGCTAGGTGCATCCCTCTTCTTTTCCATCAATGGACGAAGCAGCACATCCAAAGCCATCCCCACCCTCGCTTATCAGATCGCTGTTAACCACCGTCCATATCGTCAGTTCATTCGCGACAGAGTGATCGACAATCCCAGGCTACCGTCCAAGTCAATTCATGCACAATTCAGAACATTCTTCATCGAGCCTTTCGCAGAACACGGCATCTATCGTGAACCCAAACCACTCCTAATTCTCATCGACGGCTTGGATGAGTGTGCAGACCAGGACAAGCAGTGCGAGCTGGTCTCCCTCATTTCCTACTTTTCCTTGGCATACGGCGACGTCCCTTTGATCTGGGTCATCGCCAGCCGTCCAGAGCCCCATTTAACACACACGTTCTTGCGACGTAGTGTTGCGCCGAGCTTTGTGAAAGAGGAGGTCCTGATTGATGATGATGAAGCTAGGGCGGATGTCGAGCTCTACCTCCGCGCCGAGTTGGAGAAAATTCGGGCAAAATCTCCCGCTCTCGTGCGCTTCTCTCGTTGGCCTGCTGAACATCACTTCCTCAAGCTCTTGGCTGCTGCGGATGGACTATTTGCCTACGCCAATGTTGCTACTCGGTTCATAGACGACCCAGCCTACGGAAACCCCGTATCTCAACTCAGGCTACTTCTCGAGGTTATCGATGATGCACTGGCCCGACCGGGGGAAAACAGAATTCATCCGATGGCTAATCTGGATGCCCTATATTCACGGATACTTTCTCGAATACCCCCAGACGTCCTGAAGGATTCCAAAAAGCTGCTGCTTTCAGCAATGAAAGATGATCAATGGGAGAGTATGGCCGTCCTATGTGACTGGTTGGCAATGACACCAGATGTTGCATATGGTGCCCTCCACCACCTCCACCCTGTTCTCAACATTCCTGTGCTCAACGATGCCGAGGAAGATTTAATCACGTTTTTCCATAAATCATTTCGCGATTACCTCTCCGACTTTGAACGATCTGGGGTGTTTGAAGACATCCACCATGAGACAATTGAGCTAGATTCCCAATGTGCTATTCGAATTCTGAAGGAGGTACTAGAGGGTATGTATCTCTATCCCTGTTTTGTGATCTCACAGCTGAGCCATTTGGGATTGCCAAAAGCTAGAGGAACTGATATGGACCCTTCTGCATGCATTTCGCTTTACTGGATATATCAAGATAACTCAAAGACTGTTTTACGGCATGCATTGTACTATCAAGCTTCTCACATTGTCTTCTATAATCTTGAGAAGCAAGTGCCTCACAGCTCTGATGTCATTCCCACCTTAGTGGCCATGGACATCCGACTCTGTTTAGAAAGGCATGGGGGAGAATTTGTTAATGACCTTTGTAATTTCCTATTTGTGAGTTTCACTCAATTATTACATCTACTCCATATACTCAAATAGTGATACAGGATGACCTTAGAGTTGACAAACTCAAGGAATGCAATGTTCTCCAGGACATCCCACTTGGAATGTTTAACAAGGACAACATCAGTCAAGAGCTATCAATGCTGGTCTTCTTTCAAAACCAATCTCTTACAGCCCTATCTTCACATTATACAGGGCTCTGCAAATGTCCAAAATGTGTAAGCACATTCAGTGTGAGATTAGGTCTCATGGTGACAAAATATATCATTCCAGTATTGTCAGAAGTTAGAAGACAGGGATGGATGCTGGGGATGGTGTATTGAAGCTCCTTCAGAAGATAGTCCACAATGCATGTGGCAAAAGAAAATCTATCAGCAGTTTGAGTATGGAAAACTACACTCACCAGAATATCTCCTTACAGCATTTGTTGATGCCCGTCATTTTGGTTGGGTGCAGTACAAATTTGTAGACCAAGGGGACAAATCTAGCCAATGGACATATATCTTACCATATGGATTCAAATGAGCTGTGGAGATGATAAAACATATGTAACTATTGTCTGTAATGTAGTCTATGTACATAAATGAACCAAACTGTAATTTTTGATTGTAGGATCATCAGGTTGGGTGATGGATAGTGTCAAGACAAGGTACAGGAAACTCAGCGAAGGTGGAAAGAAAACGGAAGAGGGGAGGGGAAAGGTAAAACGGAGAGCAGCCACTGAACACCGAATCCCCGCCTCAAGTGGACAGGTTTGGCCAAGTCCGGCACTCACGTCTGTTCCGCAACCACCACCTTTTTCTTCTCCGCCTTGGGCTTCGTCTCTCCCGCCCTCGTATGCTTCCTTCTCCTCTCTTCCTTGACCCTCCTCGCCTCCAACATCGTATGCTTGAGTTTGTCCGTCGACCAGATAGCTTTTGGTAAATGACGCGACCTATACATTTTCCATCATCAGGAACGGAAGAGAAGGGTCTAAGCAAGGGGACATACCGAGAGATTCTCACAACCTCACTATCGACAGACCACCTCTCCTTGAGCTTGTTACGATACTCAATCGCAGCGCGTTCCCGGGCAGTGATAACACCAAGTTTCTCAGAAGCTTTGGCCTTCCATACTCGAACATTTCCATCGTCTGAGCCCGAAATTACGAACCGCGCATCTCCAGAGAACAGTGTTGATGTTACTCTAAGAAAGAGATCTATCATCAGGATCAGGATGGAGAAGTTCGGACGTACCTCTGCGTCCGCTTTGTATGATAAACCTCCGGCCTCTGCACTCCCTTTCCATCTTTGAACTGCCAAATCCTCACTGTCCTATCCCATCCTCCACTAACGAACTCCATCCCCGTCGGACTCCATTCACAGCTCGTAACCGCACTCACATGTGCTTTATAAATCTGCGCTGGACGGTCTAAATGTCTCACATCAAACGTATACAGATTATGATCCTCCGATGCTAGGAGTAGTAGAGTCGGGAGGGTAGGCGACCATGATAAGGCCTTGGAACAGAATCGCATCACAACACGGCGCTCGGCTTTAGAGGTGCGGATCTCGTGCGGTCAGAGCCACATGATGCGAGGACTGAGGATTCTGCGAGATTAAATTTGAGGGCGGTGATTGTTTCTGTGGAGGTTGGGAAGGTTAGGTTCGAGATTGGTGATGTCCTACGGGGATGGTGTGTAGTTGATAGTGGAATAGGGTGTGATTTTAGATGTGATGAGGTGCCATTTGAGAATGGATGGTCATAATTAGGGAAAAAGGGATGGGAGGTAGACAGATGATCAGGTGGATGCTGCTACATGATGTGAATGGAAGAGACGTACTTGGTCTCGTCCCATACTTGGACGATGTTGGAGGCGGTTGCAAACAAACCGTCTGATCTATGATGGTCAATTGCGCTGAGGGCGGGTAGAAAAATCAGGATTCGGCACAGGTTCATAGATGCGTAACCTTACTCGAATGCGGCCTTTCCTGGGAATACGTTGAGGGGTTGCGTCTGTCCGTTCATTTAGATTGCAAAAGAATATTCCGGTAGTGACAGTCAAAGTTGGAATGGATGATGTCGGAAGATCGATGCGAAGGGAGCCGATAATGATGAACGAAAAATTAGCCCACATAGAAGGACTGCATCCTGACAGGACGTACTGAAGATCCTTCGCCGTTGTCATTCCCTATGGACCATAGTTTCACAGTACGATCAACACCACAGCTTAGCAGCCTATCCGCAGATGCATAGCACAACCCAGACACCTTTCCTTTATGCGCTTGAGGAATCTTTTTCGTTATTTGTCTTGTAGTCAAGTTGTGCAGAATGACATCTGTTGTATGCATTTCACACAAACAAAGAAACGCCCAAAGTCAGAGGTGAGGCGAGTCAGACGTCAAGCGACGAAAAGCCAGATTCATACGCACCGCCGCCCCAACTGCCACTAGCGACATTCACCATCGAGTCAGGCTGTTTTTCCATTGATTCAACAGCGTCAATATGACCTTCCAGTGCTGCAATAAAAGGCTTCGCAAATATTCTATCCATTTTAGCTGCATTGAGTGCGCGGGTGCGTTCTCATGCACGGGCGAAGGGTGCATTAAGGGATTGAGATTTCGAGATTGGGGCGTTGGATCTCCTGGACGTATAGGCAGGTGTTGTTCTGGTGCATGTTTCAGGACAGATATTCGCTGTGAATGTAGCAAACTTCCAAGGCCAGTGTACGGACTGAGTGTACCTGACAAAGACGCGGAATCAAAACGCAGAAATAACCTGCTTACGTAAGAGACCCACCCACAATGCTTGTGGGTGATCCTGAGTTCCTATTGCAGGTGAAATCATCGTCCACATGCACGCTTTGATACTTCTTTTAACTCCTTGCTTCCCCGCCATGCCAGTCGTGATCGCCACGAGTCCAAAATGCACCTCTAGTCTTGTTCATCAGTCTGTCGCCAGTGGAGACAAACAGCCCAGCGGAGACACTTTTTTCACATCGTCTTTGACTAGCTTCGGCGTCAGCCTCCATCATGCAGTTCATCTGGAGAACTAATCGTATCGCTTCGTATGATACGTTAAATCCCTTTGGCTTGTCCCCCGACTATGGGTCTCAGGTTTGGCCAATATTTTCTACTCTTTTTGGACAAAGTGCTTTGGTTGGAGGAGATGCGGTCTTTGTGTGAGCAGATGAGCCTCAGCTGGAGATGCTCGCCAATGAACGAATGCAGAATATCTGTTCGTTTGTTGTGGTTGCCAACTCGTGGAGCATTGAGTACACCATATATGGCTAAACATTTGCTCTCCCTCCCCACTACTTATGTGGGCCAAACGCCCAAAGGCTGGGTATCGAACACGCCACAGTCGCAGCTTTGGAGCTGAGAGGATACCATTCTACTTCACTCTCGAAATCCTCTTCCTACTGTATCTCACTCTTCCACAGACTCAAGGCTCATCACACCTCTGCTGTATATAGTGTGGGTACTAATTACTATCTACCACTCCTTCCTCCCGAGTTTGTGGGTTTCGGGCGTACGTGCTCTCACACAGATTTCTCTGGGTCTAGTGCTTTGTGCTGTACGTGCGAGGAGGGAACGGCCACTCACACTCCTAGTTCCCGCATTCGTGCTTCCGGACTTGAAAGACAACAGAGCGTGCAAGAGAAAAAAAGTGACAGCTCGCGGCTTCGGAGGCACAGACAACAGTTACCGGGGGTTTTACCTGGGAGGCCTAGAACGACGTCCAGGAATTCTTCGAATTCGGTCGTGAAAGGGAAGTGACATGTGAGGAATCGATCGGGGAGTGGCGGGAGTGGGAGGTTTGAAGAGGTCGAGGTGCCGAGTGATGCGAAGGGGTACCATGTGGGTGATAACCAGGATGAGGGTGCACCTATGAGCGGAGACGGAGGTGGAGGCTGGCTCAGTGTGTGGGGTGCCGGTGTCAAGGGGTATGAGAGACTCAAGAGCGGTTAAGTTTTGGCTTGGGTCTACTTCGTTTTCATACTGACGAAGATTTATTGGCAGTGAGCGTTGGCCATTGGGCCACTTATAACGCCGATGACGCATCGCGAAAATCACGAGGAGCGTTGAATACTTGAAGTCTAGGAACAAATGTGTTTTGTTTAATCCTTGGGCCCAAACTATGAGAAGGCAGCTCATCAGTTGCTGCAATCCATCTTGATACACAACGTACTTAACCCCCCTTGTCCGGTGGAATTATCACTTGTATGAAGCCTGTTTCTTCATTGTGTGCCCAGCGCGGTCTTTAATCTGTTACTGATCGACGTCTCGGCGCCATTGCATCACGGGACGTTAGCGCTGGTACAGCCCTCAGCAGTAGTAAGCACAACATGTGTAGCTTCCTCTTTCCACTCTCCTCATACGCCCACTACTCGCACTCCCATGGACTACACGAACACTCCCACGCACCGTGGTCCTCCGCCCCGAGCACATCTTCGCTCAGTAGCGAACCCGTCGGCTTCACTTTTCCCTACTGATCATATACAACCCCCCAGTTTATCTCCCCAGCGTCACTTCTCACACCAGTCCTCCACACATCTACATCTCTTACAACCCCCTCATCACCAACACATTAGCCAGTACTCCATGTACACTGGCTCTCCCTCTCCCGCTTCTACCTCAGCGATTGACTCTGATATGTATCCCCCTGCATTTTCAACAACTCACCGCTCGCCGGTTAGTACCACTGACAATGACATCGTCTCAACGATCTGAACCTGTTTCCAGCGTGTGCAAGGCCCTGCAATGCGAGATCCTCCACGTCCCTATGTCATGTCAGGGAGCTTCCACAATGCTCATGATTTTGTCATCCGAGATTCAATAATGGCCAACGTGACATACAACTCCGAGAATTGTGAGAGATAACCTTACTCTTTACCATTGCCGTATACTGAACTTGGTGCGGTAGTTATGAAGGAATTCGAGAAGCATACGATACCAGGGGCCGAATTCGACTCATCAGATCGCGACCCGCCTCCCCGGTGTCATCCAGGAACTCGATTGTCAATCGTAGAACGAGCGCAGGATTTCTTTGCTGATTACCGTGATGGAAAGAGGCTGTTCTGGCTTGTTGGTCCCGCTGGAGTCGGCAAGTCCGCGATCATGCAAACTCTTGCCGAAAATGCATCCGTCTCCGCTTCGAACGTTGCTCTTAGCGCATCCCTCTTCTTTTCCATCAATGGACGTAGCGACGCATCCAAAGCCATCCCCACCCTCGCCTATCAGATCGCTGTTAATCACCATCCATATCGTCAGTTCATTCACGACAGGTTGATCGACGATCCCAAACTACCGTCGAAATCGATTCAGGCACAGTTCAGAACATTCTTCATCGAACCCTTCGCGGAACATGCCATCTATCGCGGATCTAAACCGCTCCTAATCATCATCGATGGCTTGGACGAATGTACGGACCAGAAGAAGCAGTGCGAGCTGGTCTCTCTCATTTCCTACTTTTCCCTGGCCTATCCCGACGTCCTTCTCACTTGGACCATTGCCAGTCGCCCAGAACCTCACTTAACACACACGTTCTCGCGACCTAGTGTTGCGCTGAGCTTCGTGAAAGAGGAGATCCTGGTTGATTCTGATGAAGCTCGCACGGATGTCGAACGCTACCTCCGCCACGAGTTGGAGGAGATCCGGATGAAATCTCCCGCCCTTGCACGATCCGCTCGATGGCCGGCAGAAGGCGACTTCCTCAAGCTCTCTGCCGCTGCGGATGGGCTATTTGCATATGTCTCCACTGCTGTTCGGTTCATAGACGACCCAGCCTATGGAAACCCCGTGTCTCAGCTGAAACTACTCCTCGATGTTATTGATGACACTCTGGCTCGATCAGGGGAGAATAGGTCTCATCCAATGGCGAACCTTGATGCGCTATACTCGCGAATACTTTCCCGAATACCCCCCGACGTTCTGAAGGATTCCAAAAAGCTGTTGCTTCTGACAATAGATGATAGTGCACTAAATGAAAGCATGGCTAAAGCTTGTGACTGGTTGGGGATAACGCCAGATGTTGCATATGGTGCTCTTCACCACCTACATTCCGTTCTCAACATTCCTGTACTCGATGCTGCTGAGAGGGATCGAATCACTTTTTTCCATAAATCATTTCGTGATTACCTCACTGACTTCGAACGATCCGGAGTGTTTGAGGACTTCCGCCATGAGCAAGATGAACTGGATTCCCAATGTGCTATCCGAATTCTGAAGGAGGTACTTGATGGTATGTATCTCTATCCCTGTTTTGTGATCTAACAGCTGAATCATATTTAGGATTGCCCACAGCTAGAGGCACTGATTTTAACCCTTCCCTGCACATTTCACTTTTCTGGACACATCAAAGTACCTCAGAAACTGATGCATGGTGCCACTTGCACCGTATTGCTACTGGCACTGCCTTTGGTCTTGTAGTACAGAGGCAAGGTCCTCAGAGCTCTGATATCATTCCTCTCTTAGGGGCCATTGATATTCAACTCTGTCTGGAATGTGACTGGGATAACTTCAGTTATGACCTTTGTGGTTTCCTATTTGTGAGTTTATGTTCACTTATTACATCTACTCCTTATACTCAAATTGTGATGCAGGATGACTGTAGAGTTGTTAAACTCAAGGAATGTAATGTTCTTCAGGATATGCCACTTGGAATGCTTGACAAGGACAACATTAACTGGGAATTTCCAGTATCTCTCTTTTTTCAGGCTCAGCATCTTACAATTCCACCTTCACATTATACAGAGCTCTGTGATTGTGAACACTGTGTGGGTACAATCTTGTGTGTGGTTGGTCCCCTCTCCCTGACAGGATATATTGTTGCAGGATTATTGGGAATTGGCAGACAAAGATGGATGCTGGAGATGGGTTATCTCTGGAGACCATTTACAGTGCATGTGGCAAAAGCAAATCCTCCAGATGTTTGAGTATGGAAAGATACACTCACCAGAACATTTGGTGACATTGTTTATTGATGCTCATCATTTTGGTTGGGTGTGTTATACATTTGTGGATCAAAAAGACAAATCAAGCCAATGGACATATTATATACCATATAATTTCTAGTAAGCTGTGGATGTGAAATGTGTGTAATTGTTGGCTCAACATAGTCTACAACACTTGTTACAGGGTCCATATATTATACAGTAAGGGACAAGACTGTTCCAATGTTTCCAGTTACTCAACCAATACTGTAGGAGTGTATAGGTGTGCTTTAGTCCAAGATTGATCTGACATTTGTGTACTCAGAAGAAGGTTTAGAGGTAGATACAGTAGAAAAATAAGCTTTGAGTCTATGTAGGAATGCTTAGGTCAGGTTTTCTCACAGTTGTGATGGACTTGTAGGTAGCCATCAATTTTGTAGCTTTCTTTCTTTAGGTCTTTATTTTTGTCAACTTGCCCTATGTTTGTGTAGCCAGAACCTATATAACTGGTCTTATGCACTTGGGCACAATGATCTAAGACTCTCAACACACTCCTGTGAGGCCCAAGGCCTTACATTTTTTTGTGTAACCCAGCATATTGGTTGCTTCACTACACAGGCACTCCCTGCCTCCCCCCAGCAGCCTAGCATCTCAAGGTTGCCCTCAAGTGCATTCTGGCACTCCTCAAAGGTCCCTTCAACCCCAGGGATTTTTCTGGGAGGGGCAACTGGGGAGGGTACTGAGGTGAACAGTAGGTGAGCCTTGGGACCCTCCTGGTTTGGGAAGATCCACCATTCCAGGGGATTCTCCTTAAGGAGATGTGCCATATGTCATGGAGCATCATGGAGGGGCATAGGGCAATGTGTCCTTTGCATTGAATGCATCCCAGACAGCAAGAAACACATTTTTTGGCAGTTTTTGGATGATTTTTCACATTTTTTGGGAGGATGAAGAAGATTTTGGAGGATATCTCAGGAATGATTTTGTGCATTGTCAGGTGGCCTATACCACTTGACAGTCCCCATTTCTGTGATTCCAATGGGCCCTCATTCATACAAATCAGTCAACTCATCCCCTTGCTGTCACCATCACTATCTTCCCCATCCTATGTAACATTCCATCCCTCATTGTGACCTTAATTCTCTGCCATTTCTCTCATTTGTACCCTCATTTGAATGGTATTTGTCTTTTAGGAAACACACTCATCATCACACAACACATGAAATCTACCTCACCACCCCCTCATCCTTCACAACCTCAATACTGTGCTGCTCTCCATGTTCTTGGGCTCACCTTGCTTGCCTTGTCAATCACTTACCAATGAACTATTACATGCCTGGAGTGCTATGCTTGTTGTTGTGCAAATCACAAATCTCTACATTTTTTGACTTCAATGCCAATTTTCTTTGTCATAGAACCATTTTGCCCTCATTCCACATGATCCTACCCTTACTAGAATTTGCTCAATGTCCTCTTTCAAATGCACCTACTTGTGACCATGTCTGCACTATCATTGTCTCATGATTCATGTTTTACTCTGCCACCTTTGCTCACTTTGTCATTCCTTGCTGTCTCCCTCTCTCTCTAGTTGCCATTTCACCTTTCACAGCTTCCTCCACTTGCCACCATTGTTCCTGGGCCTATGGTGCAATGTTTTTATTATTTCCACCCCCTCTCATGTGCTTTTCCTGGTGGCACCACCCCCATGTCGCCTCCATCTCTCTCCCTGGTGGACATGGCATCTTTAACTCTTCACAATATCCTATACACACCTCTCCTTGTACTAGTCAATCAATGCAGTGGTGTTCCCTATGCATGTAGTGTTGAGGAATTAATCAGCATTGTACTTATGCATATATTTGCCATTGGCAGTACATGCTGAACCCTTGATGCATATGCTCTGCAATGACAGAGCAAAGTAATTTTTGGATACTTCCATAGCTTCATGTTATGTTTAGATTTATCTGTTTCTATATTTATATTTACAACACTTGTGTAGACATATGGCCTGTGTTAGTATTACTCATATCCTCATGGTTTATGACTAATAGAAATGTTTCTTGCTTCTTATGACTCCTGTAGCATACAGTAGAGTCATGTTCTTTCTTATTTTATCTTTTACATGCACACTACTCATGCATGTATTATACCCTTTGCCCAGTGTAGCTACTCTCTACAGTATTTAAACCCCTCTATAGTAGTGTACTTACTTCATTGGAGTTTTACATTCCTCATCTTCACTCAACTACTAAGCTTCCAACATACCTCACTACTTCCAACTCAGTTTACTATTCTCTGGTACTCCTCAAGACTTGCCCTTTCCACATTTCTCAGGTCTAGTTCCCATTTGACCAGCCTTAGATTGTGAGTAACTAGTTTACTCTCCACTGATGCAATGCTAGTGTAGCAGCAACATTGTTTCTCCCTCATCAGGTTATGAGCCCCAAGACTCTCCTTCCAAGGATTCTTTCCTATTAATTTAGGATTGAGAAAAGACATCTTGGGATAACCACTTACCTGGTCATTATCTGTATTTGTGCATTATACTGAGACCCCATATTTTTGTTCTATGCTTAGTCAATATTTTATCTGCCAACTTCTTTGATATATCAGATATGGCACCAGCTATTGCTACCTCTTCCCTTCCCAAGCTTGAGGGCCCTTCCAACTATAAGTTTTGGGCTTGTTGCCTTCAAGGAGCTCTTTTCTTGATTAGTGTTACCAGTTCCACTGAGTCAGGCTGGACCCTGACTGAAGGAACAGTGACAGCACCTGCCTAGAATGATGCAGCTGAAATGGCTAAGTAGAACCAGATGAAAGTGCAGGCTTTATTAGTGATTGAAAACACCTTGCCCAATTCAATGCTGCTCCATGGCAGAACTTCCCCAGTCATGGACTTATCTGTGGACTCAATTCAGTATGCTAGGTCCAGCTCATGTTTATGGGTTGTTCAGCCATGCTCTGAAGAAGAGAATCACCAGCAAGAAAGATATTGCAGTTGATATTGCCAAAATGGCAACTCTCTTCACTCAGGTTGAGGAAGCAACTGCTGCCATCCCTGAGGTTCTCAGAGCAATGGTTCTTCTTTCAGTAATTCCAGATGATTAGGAATTGGTCTGTCAGTCCTTACTGACAAACAACATGACCATTAATGCCTTAACCTGGTGAGTGGTCACAGATGCTTTAAATGCTGAGTGGGCTCAGAAGAGTGGATGCAACAAAATGTCTGCTCACTTTGCAAATGCTAACTCTGCTGCTAAAGCTAAACTTCCCAATGACCAAGGCAGTCCTTCCATCTGGAACAAAACCTGTCCTGGCCCACCTTGGAGTTGATATATCTCTCAGCCTGTCAGCAGGGATAAGTCCTCCAATGGTCCCAAGCCTCAAGGACAGCAAGCCAGTCAGCCAGGTCAATGGCAGACTGCTAAGCCAAAGAAGAAGAGGACTCCCAAGAAGAAGTCCCCTGCTGCCACTGCCAAGCCTGCTGATTCCATGGCTGGCTTTGCTGCACCTGCTCAACTAGTATGGCCAGACACTCCCACTCCTGCTGCTCAGCCATATACAGGTCCAAACATGCATCCCTTTGATTTCTTGGATTGGATCCAGAGGCTGCAAGTGCATGCTCCACATGTTCCACCTCAGGCTCTGGTCCAGGAACTTTGTTTGTCATCTCAAACTTCTTCTAATGGATGTTTAATGAATATTATCTCATCGAACATCCTCCACAAGTCAACTTGACTTGTTTTTGTTGGTTGCATGGTGGCAATGCAGGTGAGTATCTGATTCACTGGCAAAGTTCACCACTGCTATGGTTTCATTTCCAATTCTGACTTCATTCTTGATGAAGTCGAGGATGATGTTTGTACACATGAATGGCATACTGATTATCATGTCGTAGCAATTGAAGTTCACTACATCTACATATGTACAAGTATGTATGTTTCCAATGGTGACATTTACTGTTGCTCTGTACTTGACAGTGGATCAACTGCCCACTGTCCCCAGCTGCAGTGTGTGAGGGTCTAATAGTTTGTTGACCCTGATGTCAGCCACTTGTGCAAATGTGGGGGTGATGCTGGTAGTTGTACTACCAGAGTCCCATAGTGTCCAAGCATCAATACCATTGACACTGACAAGAGTGGCAAGGCATTGTTTCTCACTGAGGGAGGCTTGGGGCTGAAGGATTTTATCCTTCTCTTTATGGAGGATAATGTGATGTACCCTCACTTCATGGTCTGGTTTCTCGCTGGGCTCAACAGTGAGAGCATTGACAACATTGAAGTTGTCACAGTCTTTGTCATTGACATCTTCTGCATCACCAATCATGGCAGCAAAATTGTATTTGTCATCAACATCAGATCTGTAGTCTGATTCAATGACTTCAACTTGTACTAGTTCATCTCTATTTGATGAACTATACTCTGGTTCTTCTTGGACCTCAGTGTTGTCATCTGAGGTCAAGTCCTGTTTGATTTCTTCAACTTCTTGTTGAAGAACTTCTTCATCATTTGCTGGAACAACTGTGTGTGTGGCTTGTACATAGCTGCATTGTTTTCCCTTCTCTGGGCATTCTTGTGCCCAGTGACCATGTTTTCCACATTCATAACAAGGCCCTTTCTCCATGGCCTTGTTACCTTGGATCAGCTTCACAGGTGCTCTGTTTTGTACCTGAGGTTTAAATTGAACCTTGGGTTTCTGTTGTCGAGGTGGGGGTCTCAACAGTTGTTTTGGTGGGAAGGTGTTTGAGGGTCACCTTAGCTTGTGAGCAGGAATGTGATCCCATCCTGTGGATATGCGATGAGGGACCCATGTGGTCCTTGTTCTTGGTTCTACTGTGGCAGGTTTCTTTGGGAAGCCTGCTGATGGTTCATGTGATTGAGAGGGTTTCAAAACCCTTTTGAAGAAGGTGCTGCTTTGCATCTGATTCTTGTAATCAGCTGTGTGCACTATGAAGTCTTTGAGTTGATTCATTTCAGGTGACAGTCCTCTGTTGAACATGAGGAAGTGTCTCATAGTTTGCAGTAGACCTTCTAAGAAGGTCTTGATGAGAGAATAATTGTCAGGATAGACTGCCATGTCTTGCAAGTAACCCAAGATGGCATCATAATAGTGTTGAATCCCTTCCTTGGGATTGCATTTGACTCCCTTGAGGCTTTTGCAAGCCTCATGCATCAATGTCAGTCTGATAAATCTGTCATAGAGTGCTGTTATGACACTCTTGAAAGTCCAATCATATTTACTATGATCTATGCTAAGTACATGGCAAATGAACATTTCTTTTGCCTCTCCAACAAGATAATATTGGAGGGTCAGGATATGTAACCAGTCCATAGTGGGGTTCTGTCCCCCTAGTCCCTTCATGGCAAAGTCAGCACAGAGACTTGTCACAAATGACAATAAGTCTCTGAATCAGTGACTTCCACTGTACAGCTCCAAGCCCTTTTCTGTGGGGAGCTTGTTCAACAAAGGTTTATAACCTTCAGGGTATTCGATTGGTTGTGTGAGGTATTGGTTGATTGTTCTATGTAAATGATCATACATAAGATTATTGTAGCTCTGGATGGATTGTACAATCCCCAGAGTTATGGACTCATCATGTGCTTCTCTAACTAGGGAGTAATGACAAGTCCCTTGATTTGGTGTTGGGAGTCATGAGGTGTTATGCACCTCTTGTTCCTCCTCTTCTTCATCCTCTTCTTCTTCCTCTCGTACCAGAGGGAGGTTTCAGAGAGGGTTTAGGTTACATAGTGGGGGCAAGCTTTGTCCCCACGAAGGCAGTTGTAATGGTTGTTGGAGTGGGGAGGCCACCCTAACTGTTTTGTGGGAGTTGGATGTTTGAGGCATCTTAAGGGGGCCTCCAAAGAATACATGAGTAGCAAGTTTTTGCTCCTCATGTTCTGACATGGTCACTTCAATGGGTATATGTCCATTGAACCTAACATACTGGTCATCTATCATAGACAACCTGTGATTGCAGATATCTTCGTTATACATTCATTGTAGAGCAATACAGTTGCTCCATTTGTCAGCATGAGGGGTTTGTTTAGCCATAGGCAGTGTGAATGGCATGCTTGACACTTGGATCATATTAGTGTTCACCTGAATGCTAGTAGCTGAGGGCTGTTCAGCTTTGACATTTGATGTTGAAGCCACTGGAGATTTACCATTGACCAATGGTCCAGCTGTTGGCAGGGGTGGAACAGTTTGTTTTACTGTTCCTGAGTTTGGGTTAGTAAGATTCATTGCAAGGTAGTTGCTACCTTGCATCATCATCCTCAGTGATGGTGCACCCATTAGTCCTTTCCCCTTAGGAGAGGGGATAGGGGGTAGTCATGGTGACCATCATGAGTTTGAGATGGTAGTCTGACCCTGGTGGTCAGGCTGCATTAACAGCAAGGGTGGTTGTATTTGTGATGCCCCACCAGTTGGGGCATAGTGTTGCTGATGGTTCACAAAGGTGTCATTTCCCAGGACAGTTTTGCTGTCTGTGATGGTGGACTCTTCAATAGTGAAGTGGGCAGCTCTAAGGCCATACCCTTGTGCATGTTGTCATTGTGTGCTAAGGCATTTGTTGTACACCTGGTCTGTCTCCCCAGGTTGCTGGGGCACATGCAAGTGCACCATGGCTTGGGCAGTGTTCGATAGAGCAGTAGGTGATGGTGGTGCAATGTGAAGTTGTGGTTGGGGTGTTGCTGGTGGTCTGTCATTATTGTGTTGATGATTGTGCTTGTGCACTGGGTGTTGTTCAGCCCTCTTGATTGCTTCATCAATTTTGGTGTTGAGGGGATCAAAGGTGATCCCATCATTAGTGGAGTTGAGAACATGCTCAAGGTACAGTTGCATAGGTTGTATTTTGTACATGCTGTGCATGGGTGTAAGGTCAGTTCACTTGACCTTTGTGGCTTGGGCCTTTTGGTAGGCCATGCAAAGCTTTGTTAAAGCTTTGATATATGTGGTATGGAATTGATTGGAGCTGACATCTATCAGTGAGTCAGTTTCTCTATAAGATTCTGCTATGATTGTCTCAGTGTATACCAACATCTGATGTTGGTGTTGGCATTTAATAATGCCATAGTCTGTGAATATTGAGTTGACTTGGTCTTCTAACAAGACCACATCATTAAGGGTTGGAGGTGGGAATTCCAGTGTCAATGGTTCAGACTGTGAACCATCAGACTGGTGTGCTGTACTTGGTGACATGGGATGTGCTGCAAGGGGGTGTCTCATTTCAAGTTCAGGGAAAAGAGGAAGCTCCAGAGGAGCTTCCTTGCTGGTAGTGGATGGGTTGTGAGTCAACATGTCTGTTGGAGGGATGGTGATAGGGACTGGGGGAGTCAGTCTGTTGTGTGGTGAGGGAATGGATGGGGGATGGGGCATAGGTGGTGTGTGTGCATCTTGTGCACTCACATCACATGTTGTTGTGTTGAATTGCAGTTGCATGTCTTCAGACATGTCATAGTGTCCAGGAGGGTGGTTGTATAGTGAGGTCATTTGAGTGAGTGGTGACAAGAGTTTTTTGCTTTAGGCTTTTAAGTGCAATAATTGCATTTAATGGATTCACTTAGTACATGCCCAAGTGTGGGGTGCAGTAAAAAAGTGTAAACCTGTTGGGTTTACTTAGAGCATATGACCTTATGTTCACACCAAAGTACTGCAATCCCAATATATTGGGTGTACTTGTTGGTATGGTATAAGGTCAGCTGTCCTAACAACAGCTGACAATGAGATTTATAAGGAATGTATTTTGATGGATTGAGTAATCCATCAAGGTCGAAGACAAACAAGAAGTAATTGATTAATTAACAACGAGTGACTCAAGATGATCTGGAACAATGAATATATGACTGTAAGGGCCTGGCCCTTACACTCTCCCACTTCTACCTCAGTGATTAGCTCTGATACATATCCTGCTGCACTTTCAACAACTTGCCACACACCAGTTAGTACCACTGACAATGTCAGTATGTCAATGATCTAAAGCTGTTCCTAGTGTATGCAATCCCTTGCAATGCAAGATCATCTATGCACCCATAGGACTCATGATTTTGTCATACAAGATTCCATAGTGGGCAATGTGACATACAACTCTTAAGACTTGTGAGATAACTTCACTCTTGATTGTTACAATAATACTGAGCTGGATGCAGTAGTTATGAAGGAATTCAGGAAACATACCATACCAGGGGCTGAATTTGACTCATCAGAGTGTGACCTGCCCCCTTGATGCTGCCCAGGAACCCAACTGTCAATTGTGGGATGAATACAGGATTTCTTTGCTGGTTACCAAGAGGGAAAGAGGCTGCTCTGGCTTGTTGGTCCTGCTGGAGTTGGCAAGTCCACCATTTTACAAACCCCTGCCAAAAACACATCCACCCCCACTTTGAATGTTGCATTAGGCACATCCCTCTTCTTTTCCATCAATGGATGAAGCAGCACATCCAAAGCTATCCCCACCCTCACCTGTCAGACCACTGTTAACCACTGTCCATATCATCAGTTCATTCACAGCAGAATGATTGACAATCTCAGGTTACTATCCAAGTCAATTCACTCACAATCCAGAACATTCTTCATCAAGCCCTTCACAGAACATGGCATCTATTGCAAACCCAAACCACTCCTAATTCTCATTGACAGCTTGGATGAGTGTGTGGACCAGGACAAGCAGTGCAAGCTGGTCTCCCTCATTTCCTACTTTTCCTTGGTGTACAATAGCATCCCTTTGATCTGGGTCATCACCAGTCATCCAGAGCCTCATTTAACACACATGTTCTCATGACCTAGCATTGTGCTGAGCTTTGTGAAAGAGGAGATCCTGGTTGATGATGATGAAGCTTGAGCAGATGTCAAACTCTACCTCCATGCCAAGTTGGAGAAAATTTGGGCAAAATCTCCCACTCTCACATGCTCCACTTATTGGCTAGCAGAAGGTGACTTCCTCAAGCTCTCTGCTGCTGCAGATGGGCTATCTGCTTATGTCAACATCGCCACTCAGTTCATAGATGACCCAGCCTATGGAACATCCCGTGCACCAGCATGACTTGAGATACATGCTACATTTCGTATCTCGCTGGATTCTATCACTCTCGACCAGAGGTGGCAGCCAAGCTTCAAATAGTCATGCAAGATCGTAAATGACACTAAAACCCAAAACTCCCAAAAGATATGCAGACATTCTATATACACGACAAAAATCAAATTGAGCCTCCACACCCTGGACAAGCCCAGTCAACTCTCAACAACATATCCTCCGTGTCCACGTCCACGTCCATGTCATCTTTCGCTGTAGGTTTGGTTCTCAATCTCGAGGAACGTCGTTTCTTCTTCTGTCCCGACGCAATAGCACGCCCGTCGACCATGTCCACATCTACATCCTCCCTATCATCAACAACGCCGTCGTCGTCATCACCAACCCGAACTTTCCAACCATCAGACCCAACAACGAGCGCATCTTCAACCTCTCCTCTGGGCGGAACGACCTTTCCCTCCGCCTCCTCTCCTACCAGCTTCTCTTGCCAGTCCCCCAGGGTTTCTTCGACGCAGGCCATCACTTTTCGGAAATCCTCTGCGTCTTTTTCTTGGGTGTTATCTGCGTCCTCGTCCTCGGGTGATGATGTCAAGGTTAGTTCACCGAGAGCTTTGAATGTGTCCCAGATGAGTTGGCGAGCCGCGAGGACAACGTTGATGTTGCCAGTTGGACCTAGGTAGGGAAAGTAAGCGCCGCCGCGGAGGAGGGGTTGGGATGCGAGGTGGAGGAGGGTTGTAAGGTTTGTAGTTTGGCTTTGGTTTTGATTTTGCGTGGAGGTGGAGTTTGAATGGGGCGTTGTGGTTGTGTTTTTGGATCCGGAGGGAGGAAAGGGAGATGGGAGGAAGAAGAGTGTTGTTAGTAGTTTAATTGGTGTAAGGGGTGGTGCTGGGGGTGGTTTTAGCTTTGGCTTTGTTTTGGAGGATCGGGTTTGGGCAGTGGTATTTCTCGAGTGGGAGGTGCTTTTCCAGGCGGAGGTTCGTCGATTTGGCTGCTTGCGCATTCTTGGATTTGTATTCATGCTGCCGCCGTCGTCGCAGTTGTCGTACCACTCATCCTCGATAAGCAAATCTTCAACTTCAACTATGCTCCCACCAGAAACTTTGGATTTGGCGCTCATACTAGCACTCATACCCGAAGTAGCACCTCGACGCGTACTGGGAGATTCATCTCTTCCATTAGGCGCTTGAGTAGCCTTGCGGAGAGCGGCAAGTTGACGTTCGTGGACTCTTTGAAGGAAGCTAATCGTTGCCTCAGGTGTCCCAGAACCAGACCGAATGAGATGGAAAAAGTCGATGGGAGCGTTTGTGTCTGGTGAGGTCGTGAGTAGTCGAAGGGCACGGGGTGGTATTGGTATCCAGTTGAGACCATCGTATTGGTCTGAGATATCTTCATCTATCTCTATCTCGGGTTCTCTTTGCTTGGCTTTTCCTCTTGCGCCGCCTTTGCTCCGCCCTCTGCCACGCCCTCTGCCTCGTCCTCGTCCTTTACCACGCGTCTGTCCGTTGTCTATATCTTGACCCATATCCTTACTTTTTCCTTTGGCATTGCGCGTGCTTTTGCCCTTGACGGGCGACAGAACAACAACCTCCGAATCGACCCATACACTCTTCGCATCTTTCAAACAACCGATATGGTACCCTGTTTTGCAGGAGGGTCGAGGACAGAAGAGCATCACGCCTGAGAGGAGTGAGGTATCATCGGGACGGTAGGGTGAAGAACAGAGGCAGATTTTGGAGTTTGGTTTTGGCTTTGTGCGATGTGTGCGAGTTGTGCGAGTGTTGGTTTTTGGGATAGTTTGTTGTATAGGGTACGAGGTATAGATTAGAGTGATGTTGTTATCTCCAACGATAATAAAGGGTGTAGGATGGACTCACGTTGATTTTGCGTGCTTGGACTTCGAGGGTGTATCGCCAGTAGAACGTTTCCGGGCCGATTGGCATTTGGTCTTCGAGTCTTGTACTGTCTACTTCTGAGTCCTCGACTTTGGTGCTCGCGCTCGTGGTTGTGGTAGAAGTCGACGCAGCGCGTGATTCGTTGAACTTGAGATTGAGGTTGATTTTAGGGCGCGATTTGGGTTTTGGGAAGGTGTGTAGGCGTGGCATGGGGATGACTTCGTTGAAAGCTTGAGGAAGGACATAGTCCCAGTGATCAGACCAGATACGTTCGAATTTGCCAAGGGCGGATGTATCCCTGTTTGAGTGAGTCGTATATCAGGTGTCTAGTGCATCCCGGTTTTTGGAATTGGGAGGTTGCGACTGACAGAGATTTGCCTAGTACTCCAGCAGCGTCTTGGGCAGAGTAGAACCATTGGACCTTTGTCCATATCTGCTGTCAGCATCGGGTGAGTGAGGTGGATCGAGTTGGGTGAGGAAGGACTCACGATATCGGAATCTTCGCTCCCTGCATCCGCACGTATCTCAAGGATCTTGCCTACCCAATATTCGTGTGGTTCGATGGGGTCGCCGGGGGTTTTGTCTTGTGGGAGGATCGTTGCTCTGTGATGTAATACACCATACGTGTTTTACAAAGGGGGTGTGGATGAGTTGCTTTATTGAGTGTGGGGAAAGCGGGGGTGCGTACATTTCGCCGCGCTTGAATCGGTGTTTGGTTCCATCTTTATCATTGACTGCGAAAGGGCGTGTGTTAGGTGGTGGTCAAGGAAAGGGTAGGAGTGAGATGTACTTGCAAAAAGTCCGTAAGGATTCATCTTTCGCCAGCGTGCTTCATCTGGTGGGATCGGGGTTGGTTCACCATCCGGGTCAGTGGTATCTTTGAACTCGTCTTTGGCCTTGGATTTTGGTTTGCGGGCTGTTAGACGGGCTCTGCGAGCCATTCAGCGTACTTGAAGTTTTTAATGTGTCAGTGAATGAGTGAGAAAGGAAGTATATTGGAGGGGAGGATAGACACCATACCGTAAGTGCACATCCAACGTCTTGCACACGGCGATCAAGGGGTGGTGAACGGATTACGTCATCGATGCCATTAAATATGTCTCCGTTCTGCGTTGCCCGCTGCTGTTGCCTGCGTTGTCATCCTCCACGAGGTTTCTAGGCTAACACTTATACACGTTCCTCTCGATTATTTGCTACCACGTACATTTACTTTCTCCAATTGACTTTGTGAGGAAGGATGCTGTTCTTTCTCACTTCCCGGGTCATCAGGTGAGTTTTGAGGAGGATTGCTGGTGCCACTGGGCTCATTTGGTTGCAGTTCGCTGGTTGCGTTTTTGTATCCAGGCTATGCGTCGTATAAAACTTTGAGTCAACGACCTGCGTCAGAGGAGGACTTGGAGAGATGGTTGATGTATTGGTGTGTGCTTGGGTGTGTTGTTGGTGTTGAATATGTCGCGGAATGGGTTATTTCGTGGTACGTCTCCCTCCACAAATTAAATATGCATATTGAATTCTAAGCATTGAACAGGATACCGTTCTACTACACCCTCAAAACCCTCTTCCTCCTCTACATCGCCCTTCCACAAACCCAGGGCTCATCATACCTCTACCGTACCCACCTCCAACCCTTCTTCCGAACGCATGAATCACAAATCGATACAACCCTCGCGCGAACCAAAACACGGCTATACGCATTCCTGCAACAACGTGCTCGGATGATTTGGGATCAAGCCGCGATTGCCATGGGACAACCACCCACAAGTTATAGCACTACTGCCGCTGGGAGGGAATTGGAAGAGGAGGAAAGGGTAGATGCGGCGCAACCACCAACAATGGCGAATCCGATGAGTGGACCGATGCAGTTGGCGTCGAGTTTGTGGGGGAGCTATGGGCCGGGGATCTTGGCGGGTGGGATGGCGCTCATTTCTGGCGCGCGTGCTCAAGCGCAGGCTTCTGGATCAGGATCTAGCGCTGGTGCTGCCAGTGGAGGGAGGAAGAGGCCAGGTGCGAGTGTGCTTACCACGCCTCCTAGTTCCCGGATTCGTGCCTCAGGTCACGGAAGACAACCAAGTGTAGAAGAGAGGAAACGACAGCTTGAGGCTGAACTTGCGGCATTGGAGGCACCGACGACGGTCATTGAAGGTTTGCCTGGGGGATCTGGAACGACGTCAAGGAGTTCGTCGGATTCGGTTGTAAAACGGAAGGGACATGTGAGGAATCGATCGGGGAGCGGTGGAAGTGGGAAGTTTGAAGAGGTCGAGGTGCCGAGTGATGTGGAGGGATACGATGTGGGTGACAACCAGGACGAGGGTGCGCCTGCGGGCGGAGGTGGTGGTGGCGGTGGCTGGTTCAGTGGATGGGGTGCTGGTGCCAAGGGGTATGAGCGGGTTAAGAGTGATTAGTTTCTGGCTTGGATGTCTGCTTTCATTTTCATAGTGATGAATATTTATTGAAATAAGCAATGAGCGCTTGAGCATTAGTCTATTTATAACATTGATAATGCCCATTTGGAAAATGTGTCGAAATGAACCCGCAATTGCATCAAAATGCGACGCGATGGGCCGGTGGCATGATGAATATTTTCTGTACAAACGGAACACCACACTCGTTCGTTCTCGTTCCCGGTCTCGCTCACCACCACCACACCGAAATCGTTGAGGTCTGCCACCACCATCGCTGCCTCTCGATATACTGCAACGGGTAATGGTGGCCGCTCCCTATCTCGTCCCCGTTTCCTGTACTCGTTTTCTCCACGTTCTCGTTTTTTCCACGTTCTCGTTTTTTCCACGTTCTCGTTTTTTCCACGTTCTCGTTTTTTCCACGTTCTCGTTTTCTCCACGTTCTCGTTTCCGTATCCCCCGCTCCAGGTCCAGGTCCCCAAGATCCCCTAGTCGGTCCCATACAAGGTCCAGGAGTCTCTCCCGTTCTCCGGCATGTAGAAATGAGGAATACGGTGGCGGGAAGGCGAGAGACTCATACCACGGTGGATGTGCGTCGTGGAGGTAGGGGTGGTGGGTGGGGAAGGAGAGGTTTATTATTACGTGATAAAGACAGGGACCGTGATTGCTTATGCCCGTCGTTCCAGATCCCGCTTCCTTCCTCGCGCCGTGGTGGCTAGCACCCCCTCCTACACTCGTGGTGGGTATGGCGGTCCCGATCGTGACTGCGATTGTGGTGATAGGTGCGACAGCGGAGGAAGGGGTAGAGGTTGTTGGGGTCGTAAAAACGGCCGCGGACGTCCCATCTTGCGTTCCTACTCCCTCGCTCAGGATCTCCACGTGCCAGGAGTCACTCGGCCAGTTACTCTGTCCGCTCCAGTCGTTCCCGTACAAAGGTCTCTCAGCCATTTCAGGGCCACCGTATTTCATGTCTCGTTCCCTGATTTCGAGATCCCGCTCGCGTACTTCCCGGTCAAGAAGCCGCACCAGGTCCATCGGGAGTGGGTCGATGTCTTATTCCTCTTACTCAAGGTATAGTCGCAGCCGGTCCAGAAGCAGACTTCCAAGGTCCAGATCCGCTAGATGGGGTAGAAGCTTAAGCAAGGACAGGGATGATATTAAGGATAGTAGATCCAGGTCTCCTGGGCGGGATGTCTAACCAAGTGATGTTTATATGCTCTTCAATATACCTTTCTTGTACTTGGATTATCGTGGTTCCCTGGTTCGCTGCTATTGGCAGCAGCACTCAGAACGGTTCCTAGTTCGAATTGCAACGCCCCACAAGCTTCACTAGAGACGGAAAGATGAATGAGCTCCATGGAAGGTGTCATGGATTTTAAACACATGATAACTGAATGGCAGATCCAATACAATTCTCACGCATTCAAAATCCATGGTACCCTCAGCGAGACTTCTTTATCGGGTTCGCCTCGCGCGCTTGTATCCTCGCCCCCGCCCATGAGAAAGTCACTCAGAAGCCGAGTTCCCCGAGGCTAATTCATAGGTGGACTCAGCTTCTGGAACAGAGCCCAGAAACCGCAATGTGTACTATATTTACATGTATTGTTCACCGCAAAGCTGGCCATAACGGCATCATACCAATAACCCCTATCCATTCACTATTCAACAAACAATGCCCTAAAGAACAAAAGGTACCTCGTCAAACCGAGCGATTGGTTAGAGAATGAACTATATATATACTAAGTACGGTAACGCTAAGGACAACAAAATAATCGCATGGGTGTTAACTCAAGAAAGTAATCGAAGTTACCGATGGGAGCAACCTAGTTAGATATAGTTAGGTTTGTGTGTTGAGTGAGCCCCTGGTGCTGATTCTCACCTGGACGGGGACCTTAGTCGCATATTTAGCAAGTCCCAAGGACTATACTCAGCTCTGTATCATCCTCTGACCTGCGTGTGGCTGCATTCTGTAAATGCAGTCGACGTCGTCCCGGCAACCGAATATGTTGTGTTCTTGGACAAGGGTATCGCGTTAAACTCCAACGGTTTCGTATCCCATTCAGAAGCCCCTCTTGTTGTGTAGCTCCGAGGGTTGTGATACGCGTCACAGAGGTTGAGGATAAGGCGGCAGCCCATGACTGTGACTATGGAGTAGGATAAGCATGCTGGGATGATGAAGTACCAGGTTCCCGCAGTTAACCAGACGACCGTCGTTGTTAAGTATAATCCAAACGCCCTAAACCGCCTCTTTTAACTTGAACCTAACGGGGGAGATATGAGGGATTAGCTTACAGGAAGAAATATCCAAAATTATCACGAAGTAAGATAGCCACAAGCGAAGTGCCGATAGGTTCAGACTCAGGTCCCCGAGGAAGCTGGCGCCAACTCCTGACGGCGATACCCGCTGCCAGGACGAACATGAGTGTATCATAGAATACGACAGGGACCCAATACATGGAGGAATAGGGTGAGAATTTGATGCAAGTGCATTGGTATATTCCGGGGAACGGCTCATGCGTGACTGTCCAAACAACTCAAAAACGCGTATAGCGACAAGACTGTAAATGGACTGACCTATCATACCTTGCACTATTAAGGACGCAAGCATGACCAGGCTAACAACCTCACCCACGAAGACCACAGAGATACACCTGGATAATATCTTGCTATTGTAGAGGGCTTGGATGCGAAACTGCATAATGACTAGTGCGCGTCATTACGGGATCACCGCCAATGCTAGGACGACCTACGTTGTGTAACCCATGTACATAAAGTAGCCACTATTGGGAGGACCCGCAAACCCCAAACACCTAGAACATGCAAGTCAGTCCAAGAACAAGAGCGTCAACTGAGGGGATACGTACAACTAAGCAGTAGTTGCGTAGATTGCAATTCAGTCTGGTATTTTGTTCAGAAAAGACAGGTGCTTACAACTGGAGAGAACGTTCAGTACCGTATTTATGTCAACCATAAGGAATTGCACTCACCTGGTAAGTAGGATGATGGTTCAAGAGGACTATACATTATCAGAGGTTGGCGGAATAGAGAATGAATAATGTCGCACCAAACGTCTCCCAACTCGATGCCCGTAGAGATAAGTTACACTGTTCCTGCTACAAATACCCTGTTACTTACAACACCAGGATGTCTCCGATATATCGACACTGAGCAACTGTGTTAGCGTCTAATGAGAAGGATATTCGAAGGGGAACTCACTAGAAGGTAGAGAACCTTCGACTTTGACCAGCGCTTCTTCTGTGCCAAAAAAATGAGCAGTGTCTAAAGTATCCAAGGGTACGCACTAACCCATATCAGCTCCAGCTAAAACAGGACGTTCAGCCTAGAAATCGCACAAAGTAGTCAAGTTCGTGCTCACCTCTTGGTCAAAAGTAATAACTATTGTTATTGTCCCAAAATACTCAGTGTCTGCTTCATAGTACAACGATGTTCTGGAACTCACTGTGATCATAGAGGGTAACGACGATAGCTGCAACTAGATTATTCCTAAATTAGCCATCACCGGTATCAGGAAGCGGTGATATACGTACGTTGGCAATAGTGCTGCACGTAGATCACATGGACGATTGAAGAGACCTCAACTTCCCGAGCCATCGAGTCCTGTAACATAACGAGAGGAGAGGAGAGGGTGGCAGAGGCAGTCAGGAAAGAGCGAAGCACGTGGAGCGAGCGTGTAAGGAACTCGTAAGGACGGTGGGGAAACGCAAACTTCAGCAAGGTTTTTATACCATCACTGAGAACAATAGCGCCCACAAGCCATTATGGCACTTCTGGCAACACACAGCGGGTATGCCGAAATGCTCGAATACTATTGAGAACTCCACTCCGAGATTAGGTTTGCATTTATCCTGCTTGGCGCTCTTTCGTCGGAAGGGGCGGCATAGATCAGATCTGACGTGAACATAAATAAAAACACTGTTCAGTACGCCATCACCAGCGCCTAGACCGTAGTTATTTCCTGCTGTGCATTGGATTGGGTTTGGACTCAACACCATCTAAGAATCACTTTTAGGATGAGTAATAGGAATGATACAGCCATATTACACTGTCTTGGAATTAGTATGCTAGAGGCACCCGAGATAAACAACTGATGTTCGAGGAGAGAAAAGCAAAAATATCGTCGAGGCATGGGCCATTGGCTCTGAGTCATACGGATTTTGGATTGACGATCTCTGGGTCTTCAGAGTGCGAAAAGACGTAAGATCAGACGAGGATCTTGGAATATGTGCCTGCGTAGTCATGTCACGGCGTCACCTGTAGACAATTTGGCGACATATACTTAAATCGGTATGAATGTCGGGTTACTATTCGAGAGACCGGAAATACTCACATCGACCGACGAAAATTGATTTGGTGCCCGTTCAGGGATGGTCGATGGCGCCCGGTTGCCACCGAGGTCGTCCTTACATGGTCTCGTGCTGAGTGGAGTTTACCTTAATTAATTTAGTAACCTCTAGCTAAAGCTTAATTTTATGTTTAAACTCCTCCACCTTTTTTTTTAAAAAAAAAAGTTATGCAGTGCCTCGTTTTAAATATAGCACCGTCAGCAACCAATAGTGTTTTTCTTTCAAGTTTGCGATAAGCTCTTGTGCGAAAAACGCAAGTCTCGACATGCACTGTAAGCCTGGCAGCTTCCGCAGTTGTACCTCGAACAGACCCTGCGGTTCTTTGGTATAGCGACGAAGCAACAGCTATTGGAAGGGATGCTGCCAGTGTGATACTATGAGGCTAGAGGACTTGCACCTGGAGGAGCTCCGTCTCTGATATGAATGGAGCACCGTTGATGCCTGTGAGTCCAACAGATGGACAACCTGCGACTGCTGCATCACCTGGGTCATTTTCGAACTCTTCATCCTCCTCATTCGCTACCACCACCTATGGTTCCTCTAAAAGTCCAGGACAAGCACAGAGTATACACACAACACATGACCTTGCACTGTTGTTTACGGTTTTCCCCTTTGGTGCACTCGTGGACATCAATTTAACTGTGGCACTGGCCATTCTGGTCTAGGAAGAGTTCTTCCAGCTTACAAGGGTAGCATTGATGTTGGAACCAGTGTTGGAGAGGCTGCAGAGTGTGTCTATGGTGTGACATTGTCATTGATGACAATCTATGAGGGTACTTGTTCAAAGGATGGAAGCATGAGCAGACTTGGGTGTTGTTTGGGATTGCTGTCAAATTGGTGTAGAGTGTGATTATGCTTTTCTAGGTGAAATTTTATCCTGGAAGACTGGCTGATGCCTTTAGCATATAGCTTGGACTGCATGAGTGAGAACTTAGACATTTTTTTTTGATAGAGGATCAACTGCTCATGAGGATACATATGGGTAGATCATGATTGCACAAGGTGGAAACCCAACCCTCCAGAGGTGCAGAAGAGTGGGACATTGTTCTGGAAGTTGTTTATTGGTAGATGCATACTACATCTTTGTCTTGTGCTTATAACAGATGGGGATCAGTCTAGAGCTTGGCAACAGGCAGGCTAGCCATGTTTTTACTCATTCATCAACTACAATACTTTTGATTCTATTATTTGCATTGACAAGTTTAGCAATTGGTGTTACTGATGAGGGCACCTGGTTGGTAAATGATAGTTGATTCAGAACCTTCTATGTGCAAAGGCACAAAAGGTGTTGCAAGCAGCAAGAATGGTGTGCCACCAAGTACACTAAATAATGGTGTTAGAGCTGCCAAAACTGGATAAAGAGAAGTATGACAACTAGAGGCTGGGCTTGCATCATTGGAGGTGCCAACAACTGTCATTGAGGGTTTGCCTGGGGGATCTGAGATGACATTGAGGAGTTTGTGTTACAGTCTCAGCTATATTTAGTACATACTTACTCAGCACACTGTTTCACCTTATGTTTCAGCCCCCCATCACATCTTGCCT
>JAEUWP010000405.1:0-25168 GCA_018524725.1 Podaxis mareebaensis | reverse complement strand
CACGGATTCGGTGACATCTGTTGCTTTTTCGCATGACGACACGCGAGTTGCCTCCGGATCGGATGATCGGACGGTGATGATTTGGAATGCGAGGACAGGCGAGTTGGAAGTCAAATTCGAGGGCCACACGCATTCGGTGAGATCTGTTGCTTTTTCGCATGATGACACGCGAGTTGTCTCCGGATCGCATGATCGGACGGTGATGATTTGGAATGCGAGGACAGGCGAGTTGGAAGCCAAATTCGAGGGCCACACGGATTCGGTGACATCTGTTGCTTTTTCGCATGACGACACGCGAGTTGTCTCCGGTTCGTGGGATCGGACGGTGAGGATTTGGAATGCGAGGACAGGCGAGTTGGAAGTCAAATTCGAGGGCCACACGGATTGGGTTAGATCTGTTGCTTTTTCGCATGACGACACGCGAGTTGTCTCCGGATCTTCTGATCGGACGGTGAGGATTTGGAATGCGAAGACAGGCGAGTTGGAAGCCAAATTCGAGGGCCGCACGCGTTCGGTGAGATCTGTTGCTTTTTCGCATGGCGACACACAAGTTATCTCATCGCATACTGGAATTGTTAAAATTTGGAACTTGCCTCCAAAAGTTCCCCTCGTTCCGGCGAGTAGCTCGTCCAGTGCTGAGCCCCCTCTCCAACCCTCCATTTCCTTATCTGATGATCGCCACTGGGTGGTGAATACACATTGCCACCGCTGGATCCCTGCTCCCTACCGCAACATTGTCTCATGTGTATTTTCTGGTGACAAAGCCTGTTTTGGATATGGTTCTGGCCTCGTAATGATTCTGAATGTAGCTTCGGTAGCATAGACATTTCACCTATGTACATTGATGTTCCATCTACTCTTGCCTTGTATCATATTCCTATCTTCTTCTCTTCTTCTTACGTCTTCCATTATCCACCATAAAGTATATATTGGTCATTGATGTCAACCTTAATTTCTGTCGATGTGGAGGGTGAGTGCTTCCATGGTGCACTTCGATCATCTGTCACACCCTGGTCACATCACACACAAGACGCGTCGTGCCAATGGATATCCGATTTATACTATCCCCATATCCACGCCCATGGCCACCGCTGCAATGAAAACCCCAGTTGCACCTGCTGGCGTCAAGCAGTACTACTAGGCGAAAATAGAAGCTTTAGAACTTCTCATTAACCAGGAAACGAAGAGCATGTGGCGTTTCGAGGCCCAGTGGAATGCACCAAACGCTCAGAGTATGGTTTTCATCCTTTCGATGCGGAGACAGTTAGAGCTAATCCTTCCACCTAGTGATAGTGAGGCTCCTAAGGGAGGAGCTACTACATGAATCCAGAAGTTATGTCGGAGGGTTGTGAAAGCGATGGGGAAGAACAAAGTACTCGTGAAGGCGCAGCCTGACAGCAAATACTGTGCGTATAATCGACTAATAGACTCTGTCGGTGGTTGCATGGCTGATAATTTGACTGCCTTTTCTAGTTGTGGACATTGACTCAGACATCGAGGTCGACGCTCTGAAACCCACACTACGAGCTGCTTTTCGTTCAGATTCGTATATCATCCACAAAGTCCTGCCAAAGAAGGTCGACTCTCTCGCGTCACTCATGATGGTTGAGAAAGTGCCAGACAGCACATACAAAATGTTTGGCAGCTTGGATAAGCAGATAAAGGAGATCAAGGAAGTTATTGAGCTCCCAGTCATTCGAGGCTCTCGGTATCGCACAACTAAAGGCTGTTCGGCTCTATGGATCTCCTGGAACCGGAAAGCCCCTTCTGGCTCGCACCGTCGCACACATATTGGTTGCAAGTTCATTCGGTCGGTGGAAGCGAGCTCGTACAGAAGTACATCTGCGAGGGAAGTCATATTGTTTGAGAGCTCTTCGTGATGGCACGGGAACACGCACTGAGTATGATTTTCATGGATGAAATCGATTCAACCCACGACGACCTTGTCACAGACGTGGCATACGACTTCTACAGCCTCCGTCTTGCTACCTGTAGTCTCGATCAGAGGTACGCATACATTTTAACTCAGAGATGCCAGATCTACACGAGCTAACCCCGTCAACGGCAGAGTAAAGGTGTGGCAACTCGATGAAAACGATGGCTCGTGGCGCGTACAAGACGAATGGAAGGTGCGTGCTCATCCATACTCGCTCATCACAATCAAATCTGTTTCTGAAGTGGCATTTTCTCTAGGCACACGAAGCCCCAGTGTCCAAAGTTAGCTGGGCGCATCCAGAATTTGGTTCAGTTCTTGCATCTTGCTCGTTCGATCGTACTGCAAAAGTCTGGGAACAAGCACCACCCAGCATGCTCCTCGATTCTCAACTGGGGAATAGCGCTAGTGGTGCACAATCACAGCTGGTGTCACGTTGGATTGAACGAAACATGATGGCAGAGTCCAAAGGGACCGTACGCGATGTTGAGTTCGCTCCCCACTACTTTGGTCTCAAGCTGGTAGGGACATTGTGCCTAAGATGAAATGCAATCTCACGACGCGCCCATAGGCCACCATCGCATCAGACAATATCCTCCGGATCTATGAGTGCATCGACCAATCTTCCCTCACAAGCTGGCAACTTCTACAAGACATTGATATTCTCAACCTTCCCGCGTCCTCCACGCCCACCTATTACTCCCGTGCCCACACCGTCGCACTTTCCACACCCACCCAAACGACCTCTACATTTGATAAGAATAACTATGCTGACCATGCCCAAGCGCTCTCACAGGGCTTGCAGCAGAACGCTGCGATGAACAGCCAGGCGAGACACGGTGCTGGGAATCGTGAAGCGGATGGAGGTTGGTGTCTTTCATGGTGCAAGGATCGGTACTGGGGTGAGATTTTGGCTGCTAGTGCGGGTACTTCTGGGGTTGTCAAGGTATAGTTTCTCTTACATTGCGTTCTCGTGTCCCATAACTTGTACTTTTATTTTCAAGATCGTACAACTAACGCCCTCCCGACATCACATCACCCTCCTCACACTCGATCCCTTGCCCCAGCCCTCCTCTAGTACACCTGCAGCACCAATGACTACGCCCTCCCTACCAGGACCTGTAAATCCCACGCAACCCATCACTGAGTCTGACAAGACTGCACAAACCAAGTCTGCGATCACGTCATTATGCTGGGCACCTTCATGCGGGCGTTCATATCATTTGATAGCTACAGGGAGTCGGGATGGGAGTGTACGTATTTGGCGCATGCAACCTGGGGAAGAGTTGGAGGTGGATGATGGGAAGGATGCGTCTGAGAGTGAGGAGACGAGGTGGAGTGTTATTTCAGTGGCTAAGGTTGAACATAAGTGTGTATTTTCTTTTAATTTTTTTCTTTTGTTGATTTCTTTTCTCGTTTGACCTGTTTTTCTGGAATGAGCGCTAGTATCATCGCTTCTCACTTTTCCCATCTCGATCCTGCCGTCTCTCTTTTTCTTGCTCCACCAAGACACACTACTGATCTCAACTTTGTATTGACTGATAGGTCCGCGGTAAGCAAGGTGGAATGGAACATTACTGGGTAAGTACAATTGCACTTTATTTTTCCCCCTTTTAGCTGACATAAATCCTTTTCTTCCTCACCACTCCTTTACTCATGCAATACACACATATCCAGAACAATACTATCATCAGCCGGGAATGACGGACGTATAAGGTTGTGGAAGGCAGGACCTGATGGGGAGTGGAAGTCCGCTGGGAGTATTGGCGTCGAACAAGTGGAGGAGTCTGAACCTGGGTCGCAGGCTGACCAGCGAGACGTTGATATGGAGTAAACGATACTTATGTACATACTTACACCTCTACATATGCCGTTGTTTTTCTTGCGCTGCGAATTCGAGAACATTGTTAGCAGCTCGAATACAATCTTTTGGTTCTATTACATATATCTGATAACATAGGTACAATGTGTAGTGAGTAAAGGAGAACATGAGGGATGAATGGGTGACGCGCGTGTATAGCTCTTGCGAGTGACAGATCAACCCCGGAGAGGTGATAAACGGCGGGTGGTGGAGGAGGGGGTATATAGATAGATAAAAGTGACGGGCTCTTCCCGAACGATGAGAGAGACAAGCCGGGACAGGGGAGGGGGAAGGCAACTGAGGGTAAAAGGCGAAAAGCAAATGAGAGGATGAGAGGGTAAGAATTTACCACCAATCACCCTGCTCCCTCATCGCATCCGCAACCTTAATAAACCCAGCCACATTCGCACCGGAAAGCAAACTCGGCAACACCCCCTCCACCTCTGCCTCTCCACTCCATTTCGCCCCAGCAGTATAACAAATCTGATAACATTCAGCCATGATGGATTTGAGCTTGGCATCGACTTCTTGAGTGGACCATGCGAGACGTTGAGAGTTTTGAGCCATTTCGAGACCGGAGACGGCGACGCCACCACAGTTGGATGCTTTGCCTGGGGCGTACCAGACGCCTTTGGGACCGGAGCGGCGGGAGGCTTCGAAGATGGCTACAGCTTCCTCTGTGCAGCCCTGTTTTGTGTGGTTTGTGAGTAGATGGTGGTGGGTGTTGTTGTGTTTGGGGTGGACGTACCATGTTGGAACCTTCGGCGACGATGCGGACGCCGGCTTTGATGAGTGCTTCGGCTTCTTCTTTTGAGACTTCGTTTTGGGTCGCTCCGGGGAGTGCGATGTGAACTTCGGGAAGGAGCGTCCAGGGGCGTTTATCTGGATCGGTGAGGGTGAGTTGCGAGAGTTGGAATAATGAGTATTGTGACTGACCAGTATGGTAGGTATACCCTTCAAGCTCAGGGGCGATAGACTCTAGTGTACCGCCACGCAATTTGAGCTGAGCAATTTTTTCAATCACGTCTTTCGTGTATCCCTTTTCAGCGATGAGGGAACCTTTTGAATCGGAGAGTGAGAGGACGGTGGCGCCGAGTTCGATGACTTTGAGAGCGGTGAATTGGGCGACGTTGCCTGAACCGGAGATGGCGACGAGTGTGGAGGGTTTTGAGAGGCTGTATTCGGGGCAGGCTTTTGCGATCATCTAAGGAAGGGGGGAGGTTATATGAGTGTGGAGTGTTTGATGCAGGCGAGAAGGGACTCACATGTTCGACGTAGTAGATGAGACCGTAGCCGGTGGCTTCGGGACGGATGTAGCTGCCACCCCAGTTGAGGCCCTTGCCGGTAAGCATACCGGTGAATTCGTTCCTCAGCTTCTTGTAGGCACCGAAGAGGTAACCGATTTCGCGGGCCCCAGTACCAATATCACCAGCTACGGAAGGAAAGCGGTACGTTAGCAATGACGTCACAAGTGGGAAAAAGTGAAATAAGAGATTCAATCGGTTAGGGTCACCCGAAGGTTGGATGTGAAATTGGAAAAAAAAGGGGACAAGGTGAAAACAGATGGAAAAGTAAAACGCACCAGGGACGTCAGTATCGTGACCGATATGCCTGAATAATTCCGACATAAAGGCGACGCAGAACCGCCTGATCTCGTTGTCGGACTTGCCCTTGGGGTCAAAGTCGGAGCCACCCTTGCCACCACCCATACTGAGGCTGGTGAGGGCGTTCTTGAAGGTTTGTTCGAAGCCAAGGAATTTGAGGATGGAGAGGTTGACGGAGGGGTGCAGGCGGAGACCACCTTTGTAGGGGCCGAGAGCGGAGTTGTACTGTGAGTTTGAGAGAGTCAGATGTGATGTTGTGTGAGGGGGTTAAGGAGAACCGTACTTGGACACGGAAACCCTGGTTGACTTGGGGACAGCCTTGGTCATCTTCCCAGACGACGCGGAATTGAAGGACACGTTCGGGGACTTGGACGATTTCGAGGGCCTTCTTATATTGGGGGTTGGCCACGAGGAAGTACTGCAAGCTCGTCTCGAGCTCGTGCAGGGCCTGGACGAGAATAGCATGAGGATTTTTGGTCAACTTGGATAATGCAACAGCGGACCTGTTCGAATTCGGGCTCGTGGGGAAGGACCATTTTGTGAAGTAGTGTAGCGCTGGTACTGGGATGGAGAGCGAGAGACAAGTGAATTTGTAGCAATTCCTTATCTCTGCTCAGGGACGAGTCTTATCTCGTTGTCGAAAATAGCCCCAATTAGCCTTTCCGGTTCAGCTCGGAACGCATCCTCATTGGCTACACACCTCTCCCCGACGGGCCACCATTTCTTCGCCGATATTTTCAAACCGAAAATCAAAATCGGCGTTACATGCGGCATTCTCTCGAGAGCTCTGGGCCCATGAGGCAGGCGTCCTGAGACGCCCTAAGCCACCACCACGCCATTTGCCTGTGCTGCCTGCGTTCCGTACCCACCACTTGGTGCAAGCTCTTATCTGTGCGCTCCAATGTTCGCACTCCAAGGGGAACACCACTATGAACCGCCCGAGTCATATTCTGACCATGAACAATGGGAAGATGTGGCGCCATTCCCACTCAAAAACTCTGGAATTCCACCATTCCATTTACCTTCCAAATCTTCTCCTACTACGCCCGAAGGAAATGACAGGTGCATGAGGAGACACACCAAACCAATCGGCCGTATATGTTCGATCGGCGGATTATCATCGATGAGACGGATCAGTGGGCTGCAGTGGTGATTCGGGGGCCTGTCCATGGCCGTACTTTCCCCGTAGTCACACGTAATACAAACTTACCCTCCTGCATTCAGTGTTCAACATTATCCCGACTCTGCGTTCGTTGCTTTACGATATTGAAAAAATTTCGACTGGATGGTTGAACATTCTAACGCAGGAGCGAGTTTGGTAAGCGAAACTACATTGTGCATGCATGGTGCCCCGCATTGTATCCTATTGCATCGCACTTGTGAGGTGGTCTTGTGATCTCTTCGTGCCGAACTGTTCATGGGTCTGCAGCTCTGTCGCTCTGCCTACGGTGCCCATCTGATTCCCGCTACTGCACATATATCGGTCCAATAGAATAGAATCTATCATAATACATAGAATATTGTTACCGGTAGTATTACCACCTGGAAGACGTCTGTAGGAATTTTCTGATCTTTGACCAACGCTCGGTCAAAATGACATCAACACATGTGCCTTGCACAGGGAGTGTTTGCATCTGTCTATCCTGAGAGCTGAAGTTGATACATTGATGTGTTGATGTACAGCGTCAGTAGAGTGTTGAACTTCGGTTTGTACCGACCTTAACTATTCATCTGTTCGTGATACTCCCGAGTCTCGACGTTTGCAACCCCCATAATCACCGCGGCAGGACCTGGCGTGTCATACCAAGCCCCCTCCAAACCCGCCATTTCTCATGTCATGTCGTACAAGTGTTTGAAAGATCATTCCTTGAGCTCAAGGCCGGCATCCAAAGCCCGCTACGAAAGAAATACTTAAACGTTTCAAAGAGACGGGTTCATGTAGCATTCTCAAGACATACAGTGACGTGACTCACTCAGTCTGCGAGAACATGGCGCTATTCAGGTCGTTACTACCCGTGTTGGGAGTATGCCTCTCGGTGCGTCATTCTGATCTCATATATTCCGTTCCGAGCTCACAATCATGCGTCGTTGCTCCACTTCATTTGGATTTGCATACCAGGTTCATCTGGGACTAATTTCAGGTTCGGCTATTCTTGGAAGACAAGATCCACAGATTGGAGATAGCCTTCTGGGTTCTTGGACTCATGTTGGGTGCTTTGCGTGCGTTCTAGCTTTCGTGTTCATTTGACTGGAAGAAAATGACTGTGGACCCCAAGGGATGAATCTGGTAACCGTATTCTCGATGGTGACAGGTATTCGTCTGATGGGTCGATGACACCGGATAATTGTATTGCGTATTGCAGTCAGCGAGGTTATTCCTATGCTGGAGTAGAATATGGAAAGGTACATATAATAACCCTCACCTCCTGGCTCCCTTTCTGACTATCAATCGTCAGGAATGCTGTATGTCCCCCCGACAAGGCTTGAGGATAACGTTCGTAACAACTCACTTCGTATCTTCTTGCAGGGTGTGACTACGTCATGCAAAATGACATCGGTTGGGATCGCGACCAAAGTGAATGTAACCAACCATGCACGGGTGATAGCTCCCTCACATGTGGCGCCGGGAACCGAATTGACATCTATCACGACTCTGCGGTAAGCGATCCAAAGGTTAATCGGACCATTGGGACTTGGCAGTATCAAGGTTGTTGGGCGTGCGTTGACCATCTTGCAACAATCCCAAACAGTATTATACTGAGTGTTTGATTTAGGGACTCGACGAATGCACATATCCTGGAGCACAGTAAACACCTTGCTGAGCCTTTGACACCTGAAAGATGTATTGCCGCGTGCGCTGCGTCTGGGTATGCCGTAGCTGGGATGGAATACTCGCGAGAATGTTGTACGTATCTTTCCCTTTCCCTCCTAGCCACCTGTATCACTCATGAGCACACACAGGGTGTGACAAATTCGTCCTCTTCGGAAATCGGCAAGCCCTCCCCTTCTGTGCGATGACCTGCGAAGGGGACCATTCACAGTTCTGTGGTGGATCGGGGTACCTTAGCATGTACTTGAACAAGGAAGTTCAGTTCGTCGAGGGGTGTTTGACGGACACGACAAGGTGGAAGTTTATGATGCAGGCGTTGTATCAGCCCGACGAAGGTCAGGAGAGGTGGTTTAGTGTGAAGGTTCTGAATTCAGGGGAGGAGGATAAATGGATTCTTTCGGTGCGTCCATCATGATTTTGTTTGGTGTAAAGATGAGTATTGATGTAGTTTGGGTGGGCGGATAGACTTGCGACTCGTGTGATGGTTACACGGAGTTTAGTATTCAGGATCGGGTGCTCTATCCTGAACCTCGGACGCCTAACTCGCCGATTCCTGTTAGCGCTGAGCCAGGGACTTCACCTGTGTTTTCGGTATCTGGAAGTACTACGGCTTTTCCGAGTTTCCCGTGGTGTCCTATGGTACGTCGTCTTCTTTCCCTCCCCTGGCTAACTGAATTAATGATGAGGAATTTCAAATTCATTCATTCATCTCGAATTACTCTTCAACAACGTGGATTGTGAATCATGGTACGTAGATGATCCCGAACTTTGTCACTCCATTGTTTGGCCCGCCGGGCTTGGGAGTGCATAACCAGGTGAACCCGTGGTATGTTTGTAGTACTATTGCTACTGGGAATGCTGCTGCGAGGATTGATGTGGTGTATGAACCACGAGCTGATAGTGTGGTGTATGACTTTGATAGTTGTTTGCCCGTGTGGCTGTTGATGCGATTCCATGGTTGAGAGCGCCTTTTCTCCTCGAGCCTCCACGTTCTCTGTGTTTTACGCTTCTTTTGGCTTGGCTTTCGATGTGTTCTAGGCTTTGGTTGATGTCTTATTGCTTGTAACACGTAAATTGTACAGAACCTGTTTTGGTACTAGCAGATTGTGTGACCCTTACCTTGCTGCAAACAGGCTTGAATGTTCCTCGGTTCTAGCCTGATGCACCCAACACTGCCAAAAAAACCCTCTAATTAGGAAGGGGGAGTGGGGGTATTTACCCTTTCTGATTAGAGGGGTTTGATGTGAAGTACATATGCAACGGGTCTACAACCTAGACATACATCAAAGCTTCATGCTTGTTGAAACCAGGAGGGGCATGGATATACGCTGGAAGTGTATGGCCAGGAGTTGAAGGGTAGAATGGCGGTACAGGTATGTTGTTACTAGGCGCCAAGGGAGCTTCTCATTCAAATTGCCCGCGATTAACGTGAGAGCTTTGGTACCGAGCGTCAATCTCATGTCTCGAGGCCCACAGCCACTCTCACAGCTATCTGCTTGTCCATTCGACGTTGACCCACCCTCATCGACATCGACCGACACTTACCCCGAGCTAATCAATTTACGATGTCCTCTTGGCTAAAACGCCGCAACAGGAAAACACGAGACGCAATCATCGCAAGCGCCTCGGTCCTCGCAGCCCCTGCAGCTCCTCATGCCTTCCAAAGCGCCGAAACGCCTCCCCGCGCACCTGCCGCCCCTCGGGTTCACCAAACAGTCCAAACCTCTGCATCTGCCTCTGGTAATGAATATCTGGATATCGTCCCGGAGCCTCAGCAAAATCCACAAACACCGCTCGAGAAAGGGAAGGCAGTAGGCAGCACAGCTCTTCATGGATTGGTGGTCGTAGCAGAAGGTCTCAAGCAATGTTCCGACCTCTGCCTACCCTTGAAAGCTGCCGCAGCCGGTTTCTTGACGATTTACAAAATCTTCGATGTGCGCAAGCCATTTCTATGCTATTCACGTCACTGAGTTACTCTTGGCAGGGCGTATCAGCAAACAAGGAGGAGTTAACAACCCTCAAAAAAAGATCCAACGCTATCTTATTACTCGTGCGACAATACGGGAAAGAAGGTGGATTGAAGGCGATTGAAGGGAGAGTCGAAAGTTTCTCCACGTGAGTATCGGCCTCGCCTCTTGCAATCGTATTTGATTTCTCACCGGTGACCCACAGAACTATCGAGCGCTTGGCTAAAGCTATCCAGCACTTGCAAGATCGACCACTAGCGACCTGCATTTTCGAGGTTTCGAACGATCCTGGGACGATACAAAGGGTGTTGAAGGACCTCAACAGTGTTTGCGATCTCTTCCTCGTATGTGTTCCACTTTCTCTTGCAAACTATGGAGCATGCTTGCACGTGCATGGTGCTCATTGCGTTCCACAGATCGATATACAGTTGCACACCGACGTAACCGTACAGAATATGTTGCAGGTAAGTATTTTCGTGGTTGAGGAAGTACGATCAGCCTCATATGTTCCATCCACAGCTGTTAAATTCCCGTAAGATACTCTGCCTTCATGAGAATGACAACTTGGGATCCTCAGATTATAACAGGCTCGATCGACAAACTTCGCCCCGGAGGCGCTTCATATAAAACTCGCCACTCTGCGTATGGCGATCCTACAGGATGTATGCCTGATACGCGTGTTGATGTTCTCAAAACGTTGGAAGACTGGGCCCCTGATTCGCAACGCCCCAAAGTGTATTGGCTCGTCGGAATGGCAGGGATCGGAAAGTCGACGATCGCCCATTCATTTTGCGAGCTCATGGAGAAACGGCAGATGCTTGGGGCGAGTTTCTTTTGTTCTCGGGCCTCAGAGACAACAAGTGATGCCCGCAACATCATCCCAGGCATGGCATACCAATTTTCCAAGGGTTCGCCTGCTATGACGGCCGGGGTTGTGCAGGCGCTCGAGAAGGAACCGGATCTTGCAGAGTCGAACGACTTGAAAGAGCAGCTCCAAGCTCTCATTCGTGACCCATTACAGGCCGTCGTTAAGGGTCAGGTCGGGGTTTACAAGATTGTTGTCATCGATGCTCTCGACGAGTGTGCCGACCTTCACATTGTCTACCGTCTCATCAAGCTCATTCTCGATTCTGCACCGAGTCTTCCCCTCAAATTCCTTCTTGTCAGTAGAGACGACTATCTCATTAAATCCGCCTTCAAATCGTCGCGGGACTCTCACGACATTTTCTTGCTTCACGAGATCGAGAAAGACGTAGTGGAGAGGGACATTCGAATGTATTTGGAGATATCACTTGCCGGGATCAAGAGGGACTATGATCCGGATAACGATGACAGGTGGCCGCCCGACAGCGAACTGTCCCAGCTTGTTAAAGACTCTGGGAAACTTTTTATCTACGCATCCACGGTGCGGCGCTATATTCGAGATGGCAAGAACCTTTACAAACAGCGCCTCACGTTCTTGGTGGAGCGTGCATGGAGCCACCAACAAACCTCGACCATCGACAAGCTCTACGGAGGTATTCTCAAGCAAGTCTCTGATGATCAGGAAGAAAGAGTATTGCCTCACATGAAGACCCTCCTCTCGTTCATCGTATTTCTCCGACATCCACTATCGATCAAGGCCCTTTCCGCGCTGAGCAATATATCGGAGGCAAAGGCGTATTTGTCGCCGCTCAACTCCGTTATTCACATTCCCACTGAAGATAACGCTCCGGTTACGGCGTTTCATGCATCGTTCCCAGAATTTCCCACAGACCCCAAACGTTGTCCGCCGAGGGATTTTTCCCCACTCACACCTCTCGTTCCCGTCGACGGCCATGCAGAACTTGCGCTCAGATGCCTGGAGTACATGAATGGGTCGCTCAGGTATAACATTTGTGACATGCCCGAAGAGCTAACGGTCTCGCATATGGGCAGAACCAACCCACCCGAGAATGCCAAGAAAATTCCCGAGGCTCTCAAGTATGCATGCATGCACTGGGCGGCGCATTTGAGCGAGATCCGGGACTCGGGGCATCCAGTCATCGCATCGCTTATTGCTGCTCTGCGCGAGTTCCTGGAAGCCCACCTGTTGCATTGGATGGAGTCTTTGAGTGTAGTCAGCGAACTGAGAACAGGAATCTACTCGCTCCTGAGTGCAAGTACGGCTCTCTCAGTAAGTTTCGAGAATCAGGGGGTGAAGTTCTTGTGCTGACATCATGGCAGTGCGTCCCGACTGCAGATAATGAATATCTACGATCGCTCGTTGATGACGCCTGTCATTTTCTGCGGATGAGTTTCGAGTGCATTCGGCAGAATTGCTTCGAGGTTTATCAGTCCGCGTTCACGTGGATTCCGAAGAAGTCATTGATGCGTCAAGTCTATGGTGGACAGGTGAAGCAGGGACCGGAGGTCATACTGGGTTTGCCTGATTCATGGGGGCCGATGGAGCTCTGCATTGGTGGAAACTCGGGGGCCAATTCTGTTGCCTTCTCCAATGAGGGTAGTCGAGTTGTCTCCGGATGGTCTGATGGGACGGTGAGGATTTGGAATGTGAGGACAGGCGAGTTGGAAGCCAAATTCGAGGGCCACACGGATTCGGTGACATCTGTTACTTTTTCGCATGACGACACGCGAGTTGTCTCCGGATCTTTTGATCAGACGGTGAGGATTTGGAATGTGAGGACAGGCGAGTTGGAAGCCAAATTCGAGGGCCACACGGATTTGGTGACATCTGTTGCTTTTTCGCATGACGACACGCAAGTTGTCTCTGGATCGGATGATGGGACGGTGAGGATTTGGAATGCGAGGACAGGCGAGTTGGAAGCCAAATTCGAGGGCCACACGCATCCGGTGACATCTGTTGCCTTTTCGCATGACGACACGTGAGTTGTCTCTGGATCGGATGATGGGACGGTGAGGATTTGGAATACGAGGACGGGCCAGTCGGAAGCCAAATTCGAGGGCCACACGGATTCGGTGAGATCTGTTGCTTTTTCGCATGACGACACGCGAGTTGTCTCCGGATCGGATGATCGGACGGTGAGGATTTGGAATGCGGGGACAGGCAAGTTGGAAGCCAAATTCGAGGGCCACACGGATTGGGTGATGTCTGTTGCCTTTTCGCATGATGACACGCGAGTTGCCTCCGGATCGCATGATCGGACAGTGAGGATTTGGAATGTGAGGACAGGCAAGTTGAAAGCCAAATTCGAGGGCCACACGGATTGGGTGATGTCTGTTGCCTTTTCGCATGATGACACGCGAGTTGCCTCCGGATCGCATGATCGGACAGTGAGGATTTGGAATGTGAGGACAGGCGAGTTGGAAGCCAAATTCGAGGGCCACACACATCCGGTGAGATCTGTTGCTTTTTCGCATGACGACACGCGAGTTGTCTCCAGATCGGATGATGGGACGGTGAGGATTTGGAATACGAGGACGGGCCAGTCGGAAGCCAAATTCGAGGGCCACACGGATTCGGTGAGATCTGTTGCTTTTTCGCATGACGACACACGAGTTGCCTCCGGATCGCATGATTGGACGGTGAGGATTTGGAATGTGAGGACGGGCGAGTTGGAAGCCAAATTCGAGGGCCACACGGATTCAGTGAGATCTGTTGCTTTTTCGCATGACAACACGCGAGTTGTCTCTGGATCGGATGATCGGACGGTGAGGATTTGGAATGCGGGGACAGGCGAGTTGGAAGCCGAATTCGAGGGCCACACGCATTGGGTGACATCTGTTGCTTTTTCGCATGACGACACGCAAGTTGTCTCTGGATCGCATGATCGGACGGTGAGGATTTGGAATGCGGGGACAGGCGAGTTGGAAGCCAAATTCGAGGGCCACACGCATTGGGTGACATCTGTTGCTTTTTCGCATGATGACACGCGAATTATCTCATCGCAAACTGGCATTATTAAAATTTGGAACTTGCCTCCAAAAGTTCCCCTCGTTCCGGCGAGTAGCTCGTCCAGTGCTGAGCCCCCTCTCCAACCCTCCATTTCCTTATCTGATGATCACCACTGGGTGGTGAACACACATTGCCACTGCTGGATCCCTGCTCCATACCGCAACATTGTCTCATGTGTATTTTCTGGTGACAAAGCCTGTTTTGGATATCATTCTGGCCTCGTAATGATTCTGAATGTAGCTTCAGTAGCATAGACATTTCACCTATGTACATTGATGTTCCATCTACTCTTGCCTTGTATCATATTCCTATCTTCTTCTCTTCTTCTTATGTCTTCCATTATCCACCATAAAGTATATATTGGTCATTGATGTCAACCTTAATTTCTGTCGATGTGGAGGGTATGTACTTCCATGGTGCATGTCACACCCTGGTCACATCACACACAAGATGCGTCGCGCCAATGGATATCCGATTTATACTCTCCCCATATCCACGCCCATGGCCACTGCTGCAATGGAAACCCCAGTTGTACCTGCTGGCACCAAGCAGTACTACTAGGCGAAAATAGAAGCTTTAGAACTTCTCATTAACCAGAAAACGGAGAGCATGTGGCGTTTCGAGGCCCAGTGGAATGCATTAAATGCTCAGAGTATGGTTTTCATCCTTTCGATGCAGAGACAGTTAGAGCTAATCCTTCCACCTAGTGATAGTGAGGCTCCTAAGGGAGGAACTACTACATGAACCCGGAAGTTATGTCGGAGGGGTTGTGAAAGCGATAGGGAAGAACAAAGTACTCGTGAAGGTGCAGCCTGATGGCAAATACAGTGCGTATAATCGACCAATAGACTCTGTCGGTGGTTGCATGGCTGATAATTTGACTGCCCTTTCTAGTTGTGGACATTGACTCGGACATCGAGGTCAACGCTCTGAAACCCATGCTATGAGTTGCTTTTCGTTCAGATTCGTATATCATCCACAAAGTCCTGCCAAAGAAGGTCGACTCTCTCGTGTCACTCATGGTGGTTGAGAAAGTGCCAGACAGCACATACAAAATGTTTGGCAGCTTGGATAAGCAGGTAAAGGAGATCAAGGAAGTTATTGAGCTCCCAGTCATTCGAGGCTCTTGGTATCACACATCCAAAGACTGTCCGGCTCTATGGGTCCCCTGGAACTGGAAAACCCCTTCTGGCTCGCGCTGCCGCACACATATGGGTTGCAAGTTCATTTGGTCGGTGGAAGCGAGCTCGTACAGAGGTACATCTGCGAGGGAAGTCATATTGTTCGAGAGCTCTTTGTGATGGCACGGGAACACGCACTGGATGATGGGGAGGATGCGTCTGAGAGTGAGGAGACGAGGTGGAGTGTCATTTCGGTGGCTAAGGTTGAACATAAGTGCGTATTTTCTTTAATCTTTCTTTTATTGATTTCTTTTCTCGTTTGACCTGTTTTTCTGGCATGAGCGTGTGTATCGTCGCTCCTTTTTCTCCTTATCTTGGCCTTGCTGTCTCCCTTTTTCTTGCTTCACCGAGACACACCACTGATCCCAATTTTGTACCGACCGACAGGTCCGCAGTGAGCAAGGTAGAATGGAACATCACTGGGTAAGCACGATTGCACTTTATTTTTCCCCTTTAACTGACATGATCCTTTTCCTCCCCGCCACTACTTTTCTCACGCAATACATATACATATATCCAGAACAATACTATCATCAGCCGGGAACGACGGACGTATAAGGTTGTGGAAGGCAGGACCTGACGGGGAGTGGAAGTCCGCTGGGAGTATTGGCGTCGAACAAGCAGAGGAGTCTGAACCTGGGTTGCAGGCCGACCAGCGAGACGTTGATATGGAGTAAACGATACTTATGTACATACTTACACCTCTACATATGCATTGTTTTTCTTGCGCTGCGAATGCGAAAACGGTGCTGGCAGTTTGAATACAATTTTTTGGGTCTATTACATAGATGTGATAATATAGGTACAATGTATAGTGGGTAAAGGATAACGCGCGTGTATAGCTCTTGCGAGTGACGGATCAACGTGCAATGTCGCGGGAGAGGTGATAAGCGGCGAGCGGTGGAGGAGGGGTATATAGATGGATAAAAGTGGCAAGCTCTCCCCGAACGATGGGAAAGAAAAGCCGGAACAGGGAAGGGGAAGACAACGGAGGTAAAAGACGAAGGGCAAATGAGAGGGTGAGAGGGTAAGAATTTACCACCAATCACCCTGCTCCCTCATCGCATCCGCAACCTTAATAAACCCAGCCACATTCGCACCGGAAAGCAAACTCGGTAACACACCCTCCGCCTCTGCCTCTCCACTCCATTTCGCCCCAGCAGTATAACAAATCTGATAACATTCAGCCATGATGGATTTGAGTTTGGCATCGACTTCTTGAGTGGACCATGCGAGACGTTGAGAGTTTTGGGCCATTTCGAGACCGGAGACGGCGACGCCACCGCAGTTGGATGCTTTGCCTGGGGCGTACCAGATGCCTTTGGGGCCAGAGCGGCGGGAGGCTTCGAAGATGGCTACGGCTTCTTCTGTGCAGCCCTGTTTTGTGTGGATTGGTGAGTGGGTGGTGGTGGGTGTTGTTGTTGTGCTTGGGGTGGACGTACCATGTTGGAGCCTTCGGCGATGATGCGGATGCCGGCTTTGATGAGTGCTTCGGCTTCTTCTTTTGAGACTTCGTTTTGGGTCGCTCCAGGGAGTGCGATGTGGACTTCGGGAAGGAGCGTCCAGGGGCGTTTATCTGTGTCGGTGAGGGTGAGTTGCGAGAGTTGGAATAATGAGTATTGCGACTGACCAGCATGGTAGGTATACCCTTCAAGCTCAGGGACGATAGACTCTAGTGTACCGCCGCACAATTTGAGCTGAGCGATTTTTTCAATCACGTCTTTCGTGTATCCCTTTTCAGCGATGAGGGAACCTTTTGAATCGGAGAGTGAGAGGACTGTGGCGCCGAGTTCGATGACCTTGAGAGTGGTGAATTGGGCAACGTTGCCTGAGCCGGAGATGGCGACGAGTGTGGAGGGTTTTGAGAGGCTATACTCGGGGCAGGCTTTTGCAATCATCTAAGGAGGGGGGGAGGTTATATGAGTACGGGGTGTTTGATGCAGGTGAGAAGGGACTCACATGTTCGACGTAGTAGATGAGACCGTAGCCGGTGGCTTCGGGACAGATGTAGCTGCCACCCCAGTTGAGGCCCTTGCCGGTAAGCATACCGGTGAATTCGTTCCTCAGCTTCTTGTAGGCACCGAAGAGGTAACCGATTTCGCGGGCCCCAGTACCAATATCACCAGCTATGGAAGGAAAAGGGTATGTTAGCAATGATGTCACAAGTGGGAGAAGGTGAAATAAGAGAAACTCAATCGGTTAGGGTCACCCGAAGGTTGGATGTGAAATTGGAAAAAAAAGAGGACAAGGTGAAGACAGATAGAAAAGTAAAACGTACCAGGGACGTCAGTATTGTGACCAATATGCCTGAATAATTCTGACATAAAGGTGACGCAGAACCGCCTGATCTCGTTGTCGGACTTGCCCTTGGGGTCAAAGTCGGAGCCACCCTTGCCACCACCCATACTGAGGCCGGTGAGGGCGTTCTTGAAGGTTTGTTCGAAGCCAAGGAATTTGAGGATGGAGAGGTTGACGGAGGGGTGCAGGCGGAGACCACCTTTGTAGGGGCCGAGAGCGGAGTTGTACTGTTGAGAGAGTCAGATGTGATGCTGTGTGAAGGGGTTAAGGAGAACGTACTTGGACGCGGAAACCTCGGTTGACTTGGGGACGGCCTTGGTCATCTTCCCAGACAACGCGGAATTGAAGGACACGTTCGGGGACTTGGACGATTTCGAGGGCCTTCTTGTATTGGGGGTTGGCTTCGAGGAAGTACTGCAAGCTCGTCTCGAGCTCGTGCAGGGCCTGGACGAGAATAGCATGAGGATTCTTGGTCAACTTGGATAATGTGACAGCGGACCTGTTCGAATTCGGGCTCGTGAGGAAGGACCATTTTGTGAAGTAGTGTAGCACTGGTACTGGGATGGAGAGGGAGAGCCAAGTGAATTTGTAGCAATTCCTTATCTCTGTTCAGGGACGAGTCTTATCTCGTTGTTGAAAATAGCCCCAATTAGCCTTTCCGGTTCAGCTCGGAACGCATCCTCATTGGCTACACACCTCTCCCCGACAGGCCACCATTTCTTCGCCGATATTTTCAAACCGAAAATCAAAATCGGCGTTACATGCGGCGTTCTCTCGAGAGCTCTGGGCCCATGAGGCAGGCGTCCAGAGACGCCCTAAGCCACCGCCACGCCATTTGCCTGTGCTGCCTGTGTTCCGTACCCACCAGTTGGTGCAAGCTCTTATCTGTGTGCTCCAATGTTCGCACTCCAAGGGGAACACCACTATGAACTGCCCGAGTCATATTCTGACCACAAACAATGGGAAGACGTGGCGCCGTTCCCACTCAAAAACTCTGGAATCCCACCATTCCATTTACCTTCCAAATCTTCTCCTACTACGCCCGAAGGAAATGACAGGTGCATGGAGACACACCAAACCAATCGGCCATATATGTTCGATCGGCGGATTATCGTCGATGAGACGGATCAGTGGGCCGCAGTGGTGATTCGGGGGCCTGTCCATGGCCGTACTTTCCCGTAGTCGCGCGTAATACAAACTTACCCTCCTGCATTCAGTGTTCAACATTATCCCGACTCTGCGTTCGTTGCTTTATGATATTGAAAAAATTTTGACTGGGTGGTTGAACATTCTAACGCAGGAGCGAGTTTGGTAAGCGAAACTACATTGTGCGTGCATGGTGCCCCACATTGTATTCTATCACATCGCACTTGTGAGGTGGTCTTGTGATCTCTTCGTGCCGAACTGTTCGTGGGTCTGCAGCTCTGTCGCTCTGCCTACGGTGCCCGTCTGATTCCCACTACCGCACATATATCGGTCCAATAGAATAGAATCTATCATAATACATAGAATATTGTTACCGGTAGTATTACCACCTAGAAGACGTCTGTAGGAATTTTCTGATCTTTGACCAACGCTCAGTCAAAATGACATCAGCACATGTGCCTTGCACAGGGAGTGTTTGCATCTGTCTATCCTGAGAGCTGAAGTTGATGCATTGATGTGTTGATGTACAGCGCCAGTAGAGTGTTGAACTTCAGTTTGCACCGACCTTAACCATTCATCCATTCGTGATACTCCCGAGTCTCGACGTTTGTAACCCCATAATCACCACGGCAGGACCTAGCGCGCAATACCAAGCCCCCTTCAAACCCGCCATTTCTCATGTCATGTCGTAGAAGTAGCTGAAAGATCGTTCCTTGAGTCCAAGGCCGGCATCCAAAGCCCGCTATGAAAGAAATACTTAAACGTTTCAAGGAGACGGGTTCATGTAGCATTCTCGAGACATACAGTGACGCGACTCACTCAGTCTGCATAGAACATGGCGCTATTCAGGTCTTTACTACCCGTGTTGGGAGTGTGCCTCTCGGTGCGTCATTCTGATCTCATATATTCCGTTCCGAGCTCATGATCATGCATCGTTGCCCCACTTCATTTGGATTTGCATACCAGGTTCACCTGGGACTAATTTCAGGTTCGGCTATTCTTGGAAGACAAGATCCACAGATTGGAGATAGCCTTCTGGGTTCTTGGACTCATGTTGGGTGCTTTGCGTGCGTTCTAGCTTTTGTGTTCATTTGACGGGAGGAAAATGACTGCGGATCCCAAGGGATGAATCTGGTAACCGTATTCTCGATGGTGACAGATATTCGTCCGATGGGTCGATGACACCGGATAATTGTATTGCGTATTGCAGTCAACGAGGTTATTCCTACGCTGGAGTAGAATATGGAAAGGTACATATGATAACCCTTAGCTCCTGACTCCCTTTCTGACTATCAATCGTCAGGAATGCTGTATGTCCCCCCGACAAGGCTTGAGGATAACGTTCGCAACAACTCACTTCGTATCTTCTTGCAGGGTGTGACTACGTCATGCAAAATGACATCGGTTGGGACCGCGACCAAAGTGAATGTAACCAACCGTGCACGGGTGATAGCTCCCTCACATGTGGCGCTGGGAACCGAATTGACATCTATCACGACTCTGCGGTAAGCGATCCAAAGGTTAATCGGACCATTGGGACTTGGCAGTATCAAGGTTGCTGGGCGTGCGTTGATCATCTTGCAACAATTACAAACAGTGTTATACTGAGTGTTTGATTTAGAGACTCGACGAATGCATGTATCCTGGAGCACAGTAAACACCTCGCTGAGCCTTTGACACCTGAGAGGTGTATTGCCGCGTGCGCTGCGTCTGGGTATGCCGTAGCTGGAATGGAATACTCGCGAGAATGTTGTACGTATCTTTCCCTTTCCCTCCTAGCTGCCTGTATCACTCATGAGCACACACAGGGTGTGACAAATTCGTCCTCTTCGGAAATCGGGAAGCCCTCCCCCTCTGTACGATGACCTGCGAAGGGGACCATTCACAGTTCTGTGGTGGATCGGGGTACCTTAGCATGTACTTGAACAAGGAAGTTCAGTTCGTCAAGGGGTGTTTGACGGACACGACAAGGTGGAAATTTACGATGCAGGCATTGTATCAGCCCGACGAAGGTCAGGAGAGGTGGTTTAGTGTGAAGGTTCTGAATTCGGGGGAGGAGGATAAATGGATTCTTTCGGTGCGTCCATCATGATTTTATTTGGTGTAAAGATGAGTATTGATGTAGTTTGGGTGGGCGGATAGACTTGCGACTCGTGTGATGGATACACGGAGTTTAGTATTCAGGATCGGGTGCTCTATCCTGAACCTCGGACACCTAACTCGCTGATTCCTGTTAGCGCTGAGCCAGGGACTTCACCTGTGTTTTCGGTATCTGGAAGTACTACGGCTTTTCCGAGTTTCCCGTGGTGTCCTATGGTACGTCGTCTTTCTTTCCCTCCCCTGGCTAACTGAATTAATGATGAGGAATTTCAAATTCATTCATTAATCTCGAATTACTCTTCAACGACGTGGATTGTGAATCATGGTACGTAGATGATCCCGAACTTTGTCACTCCATTGTTTGGCCCGCCGGGCTTGGGAGTGTATAACCAGGTGAACCCGTGGTATGTTTGTAGTACTATTGCTACTGGGAATGCTGCTGCGAGGATTGATGTGGTGTATGAACCACGGGCTGATAGTGTGGTGTATGACTTTGATAGTTGTTTGCCCGTGTGGCTGTTGATGCGATTCCATAATTGAGAGCGCCTTTTCTCCTCGAGCCTCCACGTTCTCTGTGTTGTACGCTTCTTTTGGCTTGGCTTTCGATGTGTTCTAGGCTTTGGTTGATGTCTTGTTGCTTGTTGCACGTAAATTGTACGGAACCTGTTTTTGTACTAGCAGATTGCGTGGCCCTTACCTTGCTGCAACAGGCTTGAATGTTCCTCGGTTCTAGCCTGATGCACCTGACACTACCAAGAAAATCTTCTAAATAGGAAGAGGGAACGGGGGTATTTACCCGTTCTGATTAGAGGGGTTTGATGTGAAGTACATATGCAATGGGTCTACAACCTGGACATACATCAAAGCTTCATGCTTGCTGAAATCAAGAGGGGCATGGATATGCGCTGGAAGTGTATGGCCAGGAGTTGAAGGGTAAAATGGCGGTACAGGTATGTTGCTACTAGGCGCCAAGGGAGCTTCTCACTCAAATTGCCCACGATTAACGTGAGAGCTTTGGTACCGAGCGTCAATCTCATGCCTCGAGGCCCACAGCCACTCTCACAGCTATCTGCTTGTCCGTTCAACGTTGACCCACCCTCATCGGCATCGACCGACACTTACCCCGAGCTAATCGACTTACGATGTCCTCTTGGCCAAGACGCCGCAACAGGAAAACGCGAGACGCAATCATCGCGAGCGCCTCGGTCCTCGCAGCCCCTGCAGCTCCTCATGCCTTCCAAAGCGCTGGAACGCCTCCCCGCGCACCTGCCGCCCCTCGGGTTCACCAAACAGTCCAAACCTCTGCATCTGCCTCTGGTAATGAATATCTGGATATCGTCCCGGAACCTCAGCAAAATCCACAAACACCACTCGAGAAAGGGAAGGCAGTAGGCATCACAGCCCTTTATGGATTGGCAGTCGTAGCAGAAGGTCTTAAGGAATGTTCCGACCTCTGCCTACCCTTGAAAGCTGCCGCAGCCGGATTCTGGACAATTTACAAAATCTTCGATGTGCGCAAGCGATTTCTATGCTATTCACGTCACTGAGTTACTCTTGGCAGGGCGTATCAGCAAACAAGGAGGAGTTAACAACCCTCGAGAAAAGATCCAACGCTATCTTATTACTAGTGCGACGATACAAGGAAGAAGGTGGATTGAAGGCGATTGAAGGGAGAGTCGAAAGTTTCTCCACGTGAGTATCGGTCTCGCCTCTTGCAATCATAGCTGATTTCTCTCCGGCGATCCCACAGAGCTACCGAGCGTTTTGTTAAAGTCATCCAGCACTTGCAAGATCAATCATTACCGACCCGCATTGCCCAAGTTTCGAAGGATGCCGGGACGATACAAAGGATGTTGAAAGATCTCAACAGTGTTTGCGATCTCTTTCTCGTATGTGTTCAACCTGCTTGTGCAAACTATGGAGGATGGTTGTGTGGGCACGGTACTGATTACATTCTGCAGATCGATATACAGTTGCACGCCAACGTCACCGTACAGAATATGTTGCAGGTAAGTATTTTTATGGTTGAGGAAGTACGATCAGCCTCATATATTCGATCCGCAGCTGCTAAATTCCCGTAAGCTACTCTGCCCTCATGAGAATGATAACTTGGGATCCTCACATTATAACAGGCTCGATCGACAAACTTCGCCCCGGAGGCGCTTCGTATAAAACCCGCCGTTCTGCGTATGGCGATCCTACAGGATGTATGCCTGATACGCGTGTTGATGTTCTCAAAACGTTGGAAGACTGGGCCCCTGATTCGCAACGCCCCAAAGTGTATTGGCTCGTCGGAATGGCAGGGATCGGAAAGTCGACGATCGCTCATTCATTTTGTGAGCTCATGGAGAAGCGGCAGATGCTTGGGGCGAGTTTCTTTTGTTCCCGGGCCTCAGAAACAACGAGTGATGCCCGCAACATCATCCCAGGCATGGCATACCAATTTTCCAAGGGTTCGCCTACAATGACGGCCGGGGTTGTGCAGGCGCTCGAGAAGGAACCGGATCTTGCAGAGTCGAACGACTTGAAAGAGCAGTTTCAAGCCCTCATTCGTGAGCCATTACAGGCTGCCGTTAAGGGCCAGGTCGGGGTTTACAAGATTGTTGTCATCGATGCTCTCGACGAGTGTACAGACCTTCATATTGTCTACCGTCTCATCAAGCTGATTCTCGATTCTGCACCGAGTCTTCCCCTCAAATTCCTTCTTGTCAGCAGAGACGACTATCTCATTAAATCCGCCTTCAAATCGTCGCAGGATTCTCATGACATTTTCTTGCTTCATGAGATCGAGAAAGATGTAGTGGAGAGAGACATTCGAATGTATTTGGAGATATCGCTTGCCGGGATCAAGAGGGACTATGATCCGGATAACGATGACGGGTGGCCGCCCGAGAGCGAACTGTCCCAGCTTGTTAAAGACTCCGGGAAACTTTTTATCTACGCATCCACGGCGCGGCGCTATATTCGAGATGGCAAGAACCTTTACAAACAGCGCCTCACGTTCTTGGTGGAGCGTGCATGGAGCCACCAACAAACCTCGACCATCGACAAGCTCTACGGAGGTATTCTCAAGCAGGTGTCTGATGAGCAGGAAGAAAGAGTATTGCCTCATATGAAGACCCTCCTCTCGTTCGTTGTATTTCTGCGGCATCCGTTGTCAATCAAGGCCATTGCCGCACTAAGCAATATATCGGAGCCAAAGACGTATTTGTCGCCGCTCAACTCCGTTATTCACATTCCCACTGAAGATAACGCTCCGGTTACGGCGTTTCATGCATCGTTTCCAGAATTTCTCACAGACCCCAAACGTTGTCCGCCGAGGGATTTTTCCCCATTCACACCTCTTGTTCCCGTCGACGGCCATGCAGAACTTGCGCTCAGATGCCTGGAGTACATGAATGGGTCGCTCAGGTATAACATTTGTGACACGCCCGAAGAGCTAACGGTCTCGCATATGGGTAGAACCAACCCACCCGAGAATGCCAAGAAAATTCCTGAGGCTCTCAAGTATGCATGCATGCACTGGGCGGCGCATTTGAGCGAGATCCGGGACTCGGGGCATCCAGTCATCGCATCGCTTATTGCTGCTCTGCGCGAGTTCCTGGAAGCTCACCTGTTGCATTGGATGGAGTGTCTGAGTGTAGTCAGCGAACTGAGAACAGGAATCTACTCGCTCCTGAGTGCAAGTACGGCTCTCTCGGTAAGTTTCGAGAATCAGGGGGTGAAGTTCTTGTGCTGACATCATGGCAGTGTGTCCCGACTGCAGATAATGAATATCTACGATCGCTCGTTGATGACGCCTGTCATTTTCTGCGGATGAGTTTCGAGTGCATTCGGCAGAATTGCTTCGAGGTTTATCAGTCCGCGTTCACGTGGATTCCGAGGAAGTCGTTGATGCGTCAAGTCTATGGTGGACAGGTGAAGCAGGGACTGAAGGTCATACTGGGTCTACCTGATTCATGGGGGCCGATGGAGCTCTGCATTGGTGGAAACTCGAGGGCCAATTCTGTTGCCTTCTCCAATGAGGGTAGTCGAGTTGTCTCCGGATCGGATGATGGGACGGTGAGGATTTGGAATGTGAGGACAGGCGAGTTGGAAGCCAAATTCGAGGGCCACATGCATTTGGTGACATCTGTTGCTTTTTCGCATGACGACACGCGAGTTGTCTCCGGATATTCTGATCGGACGGTGAGGATTTGGAATGCGAGGACAGGCGAGTTGGAAGCCAAATTCGAGGGCCACACGGATTGCGTGAGATCTGTTGCTTTTTCGCATGACAACACGCGAGTTGTCTCCGGATCGGATGATCGGACGGTGAGGATTTGGAATGCGAGGACAGGCGAGTTGGAAGCC
>JAEUWP010000357.1:0-34043 GCA_018524725.1 Podaxis mareebaensis | reverse complement strand
GAACTATTAGACCCTCACACACTGCAGCTGGGGACAGTGGGCAGTCGATCCACTGTCAAGTACAGAGCGACAGTAAACATTGCCATTGGAAACATACGTACCTGTACGTATGTAGATGTAGTGAACTTCAATCGCTACGACATGATAATCGGTATGCCATTCATGCGTATGAATAACATCATCCTCGACTTCATCAAGAATGAAGTCAGAATCAGGAACGAAACCATAGCAGTGGCAAATTTTGCTGGTGAATCAGATACTTGCCTGTGTCGCCACTGTGCAACTGACAAAAACAAGTCAAGTTGACTTGTGGAGGATGTTCGACGAGATAATATTCATCAAACATCCATAGAAGAAGTTCGAGATGACGAACAAAGTTCCCGAGGGGAAACATTACCCCACAATAGCCATCACCTCCTAGAAAAGGTCGAGAGTTCCATGAACTCTCGAAGGGGGGACGTGGATCAAGAAGAACACAAGGTCTCTTCCAAGAGACACAAACTGAAGGAGAAAGTGCCCCCTTCACCAAATCAAGAGGGACAAAATGCCCCTCATGGACCACAAAAAACGAGATACAAGTCTCATTTGATAGACAGACCAGCTCAGAACCCAATGTTCGAGTGGTATTACGACCCCCGAATGCCCGCAGAATGGAATGCCATGGTCTGTGGCATATGGGAAATGTGTCGTCCTGGGGACGAACTACCAACTTCGACTGGGTTCACACAACCCAACCTCGACGACGTAGTTGAAACCCAGGAGTTTACCAGGGTACATTACCCTGATAAAATGGTGCGAGATCAACTCCACAGTATGATCGTCACTCGTCTTCCAGTGGAAGACAATTCAGAAACACGAATACGAAATGCTCATATCAACACTGAAAAGAGGAATTGCCACCCTGAGTGACAAGGTCGGTATTCCAAGAAAAACATACCGACTCTGTGCCAGCAGTGGTTCAGCGAATTCGAGGACATCATGCAAGGTCCTCCCAACAAATTACCACCATTTCGTGAAGTAAATCACAAAATAAACCTCATCAATGAGAACAAGAAGTACAACTACTTCACTCCTCGATGCCCTCAATCTCTACATGGGGAGTTTCACCAGAAACTCAACCATTATGTGAATGCAAGATGGTGGGAGCCACGACATGTCTCCCAAGCGGCGCTGTTACTGTGCATTCCAAAGAAAGATGGTTGACTACGAACCGTCATAGATGCACGACAATGAAATGAAAACACTGTCAAGGACGCCACGCCCTTGCCAGACCAAGACGTCATTCGAGAAGACATCGCTTGAGCACGATATCGATCCAAAATTGATCTTGCTGACACCTACGAACAAGTCTGAATACGTCTGGAAGACGTAGACAAAACAGGATTTGCCACAATCGCTGGCACGTATGTTAGCAACATAATGCAGCAGGGGGATTGCAATGCCCCTGCAACCTTTCAGCGGTTGATGACCGCTATATTTCGCGACGTCATAGGTATATGCGTACACGTATACCTTGACGACATCTTCATATTCTCTGACTCGATAGATGAGCACGAAGATCATCTACGGCTTGTGTTCGAGCGACTGCGCAAACACAAGCTATACGTCAAACAATCCAAATGCGATCTGTACGCAGATCGCGTCGACTGCCTTGGTCATATTATCGATGACCAAGGGATACACCCAGACAAAGACAAATTGACCCGCATCCGGGAGTGGTGCACTCCCAGAAACTATACCGATGTCCAATGATTCGTTGGACTCATCAACTACCTGGCAAACTTTTTGCCAGACGTATCTGCATACACCGGGCCACTGCTCACAATCACTCAGAACGGGACTCCGTTCCATTGGAGGCCCCTTCACCAATGATGTTTTGACATGGTGAAGAGGATCTGCAAGAAGACCCCCATCGTCAAACCAATAGACCCCAGAACTGGGGAACCTATATGGATCATCTGCGACGCCTCTAAGAGAGGCATCAGAGCTATGTACGGACAAGGACCCACCTGGGCAGACTGCCGCCCAGCAGGGTTCATGTCCAAGAAGTTCACCCCCACACAGCAAAACTATGCCATGCATGAACTTGAGACACTAGCGATTTTGGAAGCACTAATGAAGTGGGAAGATAAACTTGTTGGTTATCAGATCCATGTAATCACGGATCACAAAGCACTTGAGTTTTTCAAAACCCAAACGCGATTGTCCAGTCGACAACGATGATGGATGGACTACCTGTCACGCTTCAACTTTGACATCACTTATGTCAAAGGGGAACGAAACAAGGTAGCAGACTGCTTGTCTCGCTACTTCAAAAGTGATACCCCAGGAGAGGAACACTCCCCTGGAGACTACGTCCAAGTCGACTACAAAATCGATCCTCACTGCGAGGATCTACCCTTACAACGAACCAAGGAAATCGAGCATCTCCTCGACAGAGTCAAGGCAATGGCTGAGCAACCATTGCGGCAAAGCGACTGCCTGCGTGAATGGCAGGAAGAACGAGAGATTGAAGCTCGTGAGCTTCAAGAAGCAGCCCAGAGACAGGTTGCTCAACAGGAGCCACAAGGACGACTCGCTGAGTCCCCAACACTGGGAGATGTGTTAACAGGTAACATCACCACCGAAGCTCCAATGGAGCTCCCAAGTGACATGATGAATACAATCACATCGGGATACGCATCCGACCCTGTATTTTCAGCGGTGCTTGAAGCACCTGAGAAATACAGTGGTTTTACCGTCAACAATGACGGTATTATTAGAAGAACTACCCCCCAAGGATGGGAGGTAGTATGTGTCCCCAACAATCGACCCTTAATTACAGAGCTTTTGAATAAAGCTCACAAGATCGTTGGTCACTTCGGTGATCAACGGACAGCAGAGTACCTCCGAAGGTGGTATTGGTGGCCAAAATTAGCCAAAGACGCACGCATGTTCTGCAGAACATGCGAAATATGTCAACGCTTGAAGGTCTTGAATACGAAACCTTCCAGGACACTGCACTCACTACCAGTCCCAACCAAGCCTTGGGATTCCATTGGAATGGACTTTGTCGGCCCATTCCCTGAATCCAAAGGCTTTGACTACCTTTGGGTCGTCATTTGTAGAATGACGAGTATGGTACACCTGATCCCAGTACATACGTGGATGAAAGCATCTGAGTTATCTTGGATCTACCTACGAGAGATCATGAGGCTACATGGCCTCCCTAGCTCGATCGTAAGCAATCGAGATTCAAAGTTCACCTCCATTTGGTGGATAGAACTCCATAAAATTTTAGGAGCCAAGCTCCTAATGTCCACATCATTCCACCCACAAATGGACGGACAGACCGAACGCATGAACCAGAATATCGGACAGATATTCCGAGCAACGGTCAGCCATGACCAGAAAAACTGGGTAGACAAGGTACCCATGACCAAGTTTGCTATAAACTCGAGTATATCGGCCACTACTGGGTACGCACCGTTCGAATTGAACAGTGGATACATGCCCAGTATGATCTGAGAAATACAGGGTGACCTAACACCCCCTAAGGGTGTTAGACTATTCACCAAAGCCGCCCTGATAAACTTGGCATCCGCTCATGATGCCATCATAGAAGCACGGGTTTTCCAAACCCACCAGGCGAACAAAAAGAGAGGGCCCGAACCCGACATTAAAGTCGGGGATCTGGTATTCCTCTCCACCAAAAACCTGAACTTGCTGAAAGGCAGAGCTCAAAAGCTCTGCCCAAAGTTCATTGGACCCTTTAAGGTCCTGGAAGCCAAACCTGAGACATCTAACTACCACCTCAAGCTACCACCAGCCCTGCAGGAACATCGAATACACCCAACGTTCCACATATCATTGCTTCAGCCCTATAATGCATCGGACGATACACTATTCCCTAGCCAAAATAAACCAGAACCCTACAACTTTGGCGTAGATGACGAACATGAATGGTTCGTCGATGAAATCATTGGTCATCATTTCACAAACGATGGCAAGGCAGAATTCCAGGTATGCTGGAGTCTAGGCGATATGACATGGGAGCCGTATCGCCATTGTAAAGACCTAGCAGCTCTAGATCGGTATCTAGAGCTGAAAGGTGCTAACTCAATTCAACAATTACCACGGATCAGTCAATGACTATCCATGGAAAAATTGACAGTGTCCAAATTTGGACACTTGACCCTGAGGATTGCATTCCCAATGTTTGGGAACACAAAGATGGGACAAATAACTTTAATTCGTCCTCTCTTCACCACCACCATCATGGATGCGCAACATTCACAGCAAGCTCAACTGCTTCAGCAACAAACCCAGCAACCAACGCTGGGTGATCCAAATCACCCTGCACAAAGCGGAGGCCCTATACTGGGCCTCGAAGGGGGGAGGGCAATGGACATATCGTCCGACCCAACCCCAACTCATTTGCACAACGGACAGCAATTCGCTGCCCAACGAGCACCATTATCCAACCCTGTGGGCCCGATACCACAAGGCCCCAACCTAATGGACCCATCACAATTCCACGCAATGCCTCTGCCACAACAATCTTTCATGCAGGGTTTCCCATACCCCGCATTTTACCCACCGCCCCCACACATGTACGGTTTCCCACAACCGTACGGACCATACCCTCCACTGATGAACCCATACCCATCATATCAACAACCGCCCACTGCGCCACTCATACAGCAACAGCATGCGTCAATCCAACAAATGATGCAGGCACCCCAACCACCACCACCACAGAACCAAGACCGGCCAACAACCACATCGCACCCGATCACACTGGAACCCACCAATCCCAAATCATGGAGGAACACTAATGCTCCTCCATCATGATCTTCCTCTGTAACATCCAATAGAGGAAGAAGTAGGACAACTGAACGACCACTGCCCTCATCCTCAAAGGACAAGGACAAACAAAGAACAATGGAGCTAGTCCAGCCAGCGCTGTCCTCGAAAGCTCGAGGAAAACAAAAAGCCATAGACATAGAGCTTGAGGACAACCAGTATGTCCAAGAGCTCATGAACCACCTCAACGAAGCAGGTCTACTGATAGACCTGGTATCAGAAATGAGCACCAGCTCACGACATGCTGGTTGCAACGCCATCATTGAGGAGCTCCTCGCCAAGCTCTGCAGCCTTCAGGATCATTTCATCATGCTCGAAGGACGAAACAGCCTCTTGCAAAGGCAGGTTTCTAACCTGCAATGACAACTGAGTGAGAAGCCGGACTGGGAGGAGGAACGGCCAGTGAAACGACATGCAATGTCCCAATTGACGTCGTCATCCCAACAGGGGGTGCCCAGCACCCCACAAGCCCCCACCACACCAACATCACGCATGGGCAACGAGGTAAAACCATTACCTCACCAACGCTGCCAACCATCGCCCCCACCAATCACATTGTCATCATATTGGCCACCACTGCCCCCAGCCGATATCACACTACCCTACATTGAGGAAGTACCCTCAGGGGACATTGACGTCCCCATGACGGAACCTCCTAAACTACTCTCCTCGAGGTCAACAGAACCGACCTCGAGTGGCATTACTCCACCAGAGTCCTTATTCGAGGGACTCTCATTCGGTCAACCCATCCTGGTACGCCCACCAGGTACCCTACTGCCAGAACCAGAAATCCGCCTCCACCATGAATTCACCCGATACAGCCCAGATGACCCAGACGAGCAGTTGTCAGGGCTGGAGTACTCGAGCGATGACGATGATTCAGCAAAGAATTGTCGCAAGAAGGCCAAAGGAAAGGGCAAAAATAAGGCACCGTCGTCGAATGCTGACGACTGTGCCGACATCTCGGACCTCATTGGCCGCAGAGGCAGGATCCCTGACCTCTGGGGGCTCTGGGGCACCAAACCCAGCATCCACGAGTGTGACAACTTCATGCGTGGAATGTTGTCACATGACATTTACTACTACCGGTGAACAAATACAGTGTTTGCAGGTACCAATGCTCGACTTGCTGCCAACGCCAAACTCCAAGGCAGGGAGTTCATACACAACAACAAGAAGGGCACCATTCATCATATCGCAGGATGGGGTCTACCTATGACCCTGAGACAAGTCATCAGATTATGGCGGTTTATGAATAACCACCACATCAACATCCATAGCAGGTTCGAAGCATATTTCCTGCTTCGAGAACTGCACAACATTGCCTCCTCGACCCTTCTGGAGCATCACAATGATGCTATGGAATTCATCTTGAACCTTGAGGGTTACGACCCCAAGTTCCTAGCGCCTGGGATGCAGGAGGAGTATATCACCAGGTTAGAGCCTATTCCGTGTGCCATCCAAGATCACGGCGTGCATAACGTCCTCAAACGAAATGAGGGCAAAGGACTGCCCATGCCCTCCAGACCCCAATTGTTCGATATTGACCTTCTAGGTCAATATCTCCTGATACACGGAAACCCGGATACCTGTAATGCCTTCAACGGCATTGCATTTGAACAGCAGAAACTCGTGCACTGCCGTTGCATCTTCGGATATGGCCTGGGTCATGCCCTGAGCCCTGATGACAAGAGTGCTGCCCAGAGATTTGTGCGATTATTCGCTGTACTGGTGGCGACTCCTCACCTGTACCATGAGTTCATCACATCATACAATAGTCGCGTTCCTCCAGAATGCACCTTCATTCCTCAAAACAGGCCCGTATACTCAATACGGCCCTTAGAAATGACCTCATATGCCTCGCACAACTTGAGCCTCAATGATGTGGCTCATGTTCTCATCCGTAACGGCATACCCATTTCATGGGTAGACCACTCCTACCTCTTCGGGCTGTGGTGGCTAAACCACACCTACCATGGTGACCAGCTGCACCACGATTTATATGACGAACATGACAATCGTCGGGTCGAATATCTCGACTGATATCACGAACCCCCAGCAATTCCTGAGTGGGATGGATGGAGACATCCCACTCATGACGACATTAACTGATTCTTGTACTTTGAGTACAAGAACGCACAACAGACCAAGGGGGAGCACTTTGTTCCCCGAGGATGGTTACCAGCAGGGGCCTCGCCATTCTTCCAGCTCCTCCAGAACTGCGAGTACCCTCAATGCCTGCTGGAACCGCCCCCCTCTCAATTATGGGTAGCCCACCCCCTCGCGCTAACCCTCACTGGGCTGGCACCTACAATCACCGAGGAAGCGGCCCTCGATGCGGACACCCAAATGACAGAGGCCAATGCCTCTGTAATCACCCCCATCGTTGCTGACCATCTGTCATTGGATGCAACCATGACCAAGGCCAACGCCTCTGCCCTTGCATCCAATCTGCCTCCCATTGCATTCTTGGCTGAGGCCAACGCCTCCGTCCCCTCATCCCAAGATGTTGTCAGCGAGTCTTCATCAATTGCCTCTTCCCGCTCATGCTCATCCTTGTCACCATCGTGAACGAGTCGACTCCAGCTTACACCTTCGTCGAGGTGAACCGTCACCTCGTACTAATCTACCTTGCCGGCTGGGCACTATATGTGCCCCATCTATCGCTCACTACCACAAGTAGCCGCGCCACTTGTGTTTCAATTTCCTTGACCGTATTCTATGGTCTCAACGGGGGGTGTGTAAGGGCTGGGCCCTTACAGTCGTATCTTCAATTGTTCAGGATTATTTAAGTCACTCGTTAATAATTAATCATTTGTTTTTTTTTGTTTGTCTTCGACCTTGATGGATTACTCAATCCATCAAAATGCGTTCCTTATAAATCTTGTTGTCAGCTGTCGTTAGGACAGCTGACCTTATACCATACCATAAGTACACCCAATACATCGGGCTTACAGTACTTCGGTGTGAACGTAAGGTCATACGCTCTAAGTAAACCCAACGGGTTTACATGATTGTTGATTTTTCCAAACTTGATGCCAATCTCTGTCAACAAGTGCTTGTGCAAATGGTGGAAAAGCAGGGAGCAGGGATGGATGATATGGAAGTTGAGGTCAGGGAAGGCAGGGATGCAAATAAGTGTTGTCAGGCATCAGAGGGGAGTCAGGCAGCCATGTGGGAGAAAGGGAAGAAGAAATCAAAGAGGGTAGTCAAGTCTGAACCAGTGCAAGGTCTTTCAATTGTGAGTGGTGCTCAACCTGGAAAACATATTACTGATCTGTGAACAGTCCCCTTTGTCTCTGAGGATGAAAATAATGACCCAACAGATGAATTACCTCGGGTCTAAGTTGGACCAGCTGAAGAAAGAGATGGCAGAAAGTCAGCTGGCACACAGTTGCACTCAGGAAGTGATGGATCAGTTGACCCTTGTGTTAGAGAGATTGTTGGAAGTGATGTGGAACTTGCAGCAGACAGTGGAGCAGATGTTGGTGTGACAGGAGCAATTCATGAATCAGAATATGGAGTCAAACACTGAATTGGTGGCAGCATTGGATTGGAATACTCTCATGTTGCAGAATCTCAGTTTTGGGGGATGACAGGAGGATCCAGGGAGGTACAGAGAGGGAACAACAAGGCAGGTCCATAGGAACACTTGAGGGTGGTTGTCCCAATCCATTCCTCATGTGCTATCTTGTACTTGTATCATGTCAGAAATGTTTTGCAAATTTTGAATGATATGAACAATTTTTTCTTGTCTGTGACTGAAAAGAATAAGTGGAAAATAAAATGAAAAAACTAAAGAAAAAATCAGAAGTTCAGCATGAAAAAGATAATGCAGAAAGAGGACCAGGCTTAGTGGGATAAGCAGAGTAGAAATCAGCTACAAGCTCTGCAGCATGCTCTAACTCCATTGTGGGTAGCCAAGAGGATTCTTCTTCTGTATCCTCATAACCCAACAAGATCACCTGTGTATCTAGACATAGGGAGACTGCATAACAAGTGTGCATACTCTAACCACTGCACCACCTCATCCCTGTTCTTAATCTTTCCAAGCATGGTCCACACTTGTTGGCATTGCTATGCATAAGCTTTGTGCACTGGACAAAGGCATTGCAGTTCTTGGTGAAAACTTGGATAATGTAATGGCCCTGATAGTTGAAGAGCTTCATCAACTAGGTCAATATGTGAGGCCCTCCAACTCCTGAGTGGACATGATGTCTGCATAGCTGAAGCCAGCACCCTCTGCACATTGATTCACCTGCTTACCCACATGTTCATGTGTCTCTGCAGGCTTTTTCTTCTTCTTGTTGAGGTCCTTAGGGGTTTGGCAGATGACATGAGAGCCCATTTCCTGTAAATAGATGCAGCCTATGAGTGAAGTTGGTGTGCCACCTGGCTCCTTGTCTCTGCATGGAAGAGCAGACCCATCTGCAGCAAGGACAAGAGAGGAGATAGTGCCATAGTTGTATCCAGAAAGATCTGGTTCTCCAGGTAGGCCAGACACGATGGTCTATGGGAGAATTGGACAACTACACATTTTGGCTATGTAATGGCTGCTTATGCAATCCAACCCATTAATCCCATCCAACTTGGTATAAGTCCGAGTGATGACCCCTCAAATCAATTCTGACATATCCCACTGGTTTTAGCATGCAAGGATGATCGAAACTGCACCAGAAAAAAACATGTCTTCCTTGATAGGATCGGGCACGGTGTTACCCTGCCTAGTCAGACTGGTGGACAGCATAGTGTCGGAGATGTTCAATCCAGGTGGATGGATGGCCTGCATGATTGTGGGTCCATCATTATTATTGCCTTATAAAATTTTCCCGATTAGCCAATCTACAAGTAGGACAGAAACGGGACTGTTGCACCAACTCACCTCAACTGTCTGCCTTCACAGCGGAGACACTGGGGTGAGCCATCCATGACAGACAAGGCTTGCACTCACTCATGTGCGACTCTCCAGGAAGATACAAGCTGCATTCATGGGGATTATCTACCTGGGCTAAAAAAATGGCTATAATCTACTCCGGAGTGACAAAAACCACAATGCTCAGATGTAGTGCTCCAACAAAAAATGCACTTAACGTCCTGGCCCGATAATGAAGGGGGATCCAGCAATGGCAATGTGCACCCACCACCCAATCACGATTGACAGATAAGTGAAGCGGAAAGGGACATAGCTTGAATTCAATGTTGTGTGAATTACCGGCCGACTTGGCTTCTTCACCAGTTCCCACATTCCAGATCCTCACCATCCAATCCTGCGATTTCGAGGCAACTCGCATTCTGTCGGGCGAGAAAGCGACAGACAACGCCTTCATGTGGCCCTCCAACCGGGCTTCCTCCTCACCAGTCCCCACATTCCAGATCCTCGCTGTCCCATCCCAAGATCCCGAGGCAACTCGCATGCCGTCAGGTGAGAAAGCGACAGACCACACCAAACCCGTGTGGCCCTCCAACCGGGCTTCCTCCTCACCAGTCCCCACATTCCAGATCCTCACTGTCCGATCCTTCGATCCCGAGGCAACTCGCATGCCGTCGGGCGAGAAAGCGACAGACGACACCGAATCCGTGTGGCCCTCCAGCCGGGCTTCCTCCTCGCCAGTCCCCACATTCCAGATCCTCACTGTCCGATCCGACGATCCCGAGGCAACTCGCATGCCGTCGGGCGAGAAAGTGACAGACCACACCCCCTCCGTGTGGCCCTCCAACCGGGCTTCCTCCTCACCAGTCCCCACATTCCAGATCCTCACCGTCCGATCCAGTGATCCCGAGGCAACTCGCATGCCGTCGGGCGAGAAAGCGACAGACCACACCAAACCTGTGTGACCCTCCAACTGGGCTTCCTCCTCGCCAGTCCCCACATTCCAGATCCTCACCGACTGATCCCAAGATCCCGAGGCAACTCGCATGCCGTCGGGCGAGAAAGCAACAGACCTCACTGAACCCGTGTGGCCCTCCAACCGGGGTTCCTCCTCACCAGTCCCCACATTCCAGATCCTCACCGTCCGATCCGACGATCCCGAGGCAACTCGCATGCCGTCGGGCGAGAAAGCGACAGACGACACCGAATCCGTGTGGCCCTCCAACCGGGCTTCCTCCTCACCAGTCCCCACATTCCAGATCCTCACCGTCCGATCCGACGATCCCGAGGCAACTCGCATGCCGTCGGGCGAGAAAGCGACAGACCTCACTGGACCCATATGGCTCTCCAACCGGGCTTCCTCCTCGCCAGTCCCCACATTCCAGATCCTCACCGCCTGATCCTCCGATCCCGAGGCAACTCGCATGCCATCGGGTGAGAAAGCAACAGAATCAATCCTCGAACCTCCACCCATGCAGTGTTCCATCCATCCCCAGGAGTCAGGTAGACCCATTACGACACTTCGAGGGCCCTTCACCTGTGCACCATAAACTTGACGCATTAAACACTTCCTGGGAATCCACGTGAACGCCGACTGATAAACCTCAAAACAATTCTGCTGGATACCCTCGAAATTCATCCGCAGAAACCGACAGGCATCATCAACAAGCGGTCGCAAATCCTCGCCATTTGTAGTTTGGGCGCGCTGCCATGACATCAGCACATGCACCTTGCTTTCTCATCATTAAGACTTACCGAGAGGGTGGTGCTTGCACTGAGAAGCGATTTAACCCCTGTCCTCAGTTCACCAACAATACTCAGGCACTCCATCCAATGCAAGAGGTGAGTTTTCAGGAAGTTGCCCAAAGCATCACTAATGGCTGGCTCGCTTGAATCCCGGACCTCATTTAAATGGGTGGCCCAATAAATACACGCGTATTTGAGTGCCTCGGAGATTTTGCTGGCATCCTCGGGTGGATTGGTTCTGTCCACATGCGAGATGGTTAACTTTTCGGGAACATCACAGATGTTATACTTGAGCGACCGGTTCATGAGCTCGAGACATTTGAGTGCAAGTTCTGCGTGACCATCAGCGGGGACGAGAGGCGCGAACGGGGAGAAACGCTCTGGTGAGCAGCGGTAAGGGTCTACGAGGAACTCTGGGAAGGATGCATGGAATGGGGACACTCGAGCGTTTTCTCCAGGGGGGATGTGAATGACGGAGTTCAGTGGCGATAAATAGGCGACGGGATCTGATATCCCCGACAACATGGAAAGGGCGTCGATTGATAACGGATGTTGAAGGAATATGACAAACGAGACAAGGGTTCTCATGAAGGGCAATTCTCCACGTTCCTGACCATCGCAGGCTTGCTGAACAATATCTCCATACAGTCCATCGATGGCTGAGGTTTGTTGCGGGCTCCATGCATGATTTACCAAGGAAGTGAGTCGTCGTTTGTAATGGGCTCGTTTGCCGTCTCGAATATAACGCGCTGCCGTAACTGCGTAGACGAAAAGTTTTCCAGAGTCCTTGACAATTTGAGACAATTCGCTATCGGGTGGCCACCCATCCTCCTTGTCTGGATCATAGTCCCTCTTGATCTCAGCCAACGATGCCTTCATATACATCCGGATGTCGTTCTCCACTACGCTTTTCTCCACCTCGTGAAGCAAGAAAGTATTGTGGGAATCGTTCGAGGAACTGAAGGCGGTAGTGATGAAGTCATCGGCTCTGCTGACGAGGAAGAACTTGAGGGGAAGGTCAGAAGGGGAACCGAGAATGACCCGGATAAGGCGCTTGACGTGGTTAGCGTTTGTGCATTCGTCGAGAGCATCAATGACCACAATCTTGTAGATCCCGACCTGGCTATCGACGGTGGTCCGTAATGGTTCAACAATGAGTTTTTTGAACTGTTCTTCCATGTTATTCGACTCCATCAAATCTGGGTCCCTCTCCAGGACCTTCACGAGCTCCGCATCGAAAGTCGGTGAACCCTTGGCAAGGCTGTATGCAACACCCAAGATGATGCGGCGCGCGTCCTTGGTTTTGTATGACGCTCGAGAACAAAAGAAACTCGCCCCAAGCATTTGCCGTTGATCAAAGCGCTCGCACAACGACTGCGCGATCGTCGACTTCCCGATGCCTGCCATTCCTGCAAGCCAATGCACCTTGACACCCTTCTTGTCAAAAGCTGGGGCTTCCAACTCTTCGAGGACATTGACGCGTGTACCGGGCATGCATCCTGTGGGATCGCCATAGGCAGAGTGCCGGGATTTATATGAAGCACCCTCGGAACGGAGTTTGTCAATCAGATCTGTAATGATATGAGAATCTCAAGTTGTCATTCTCAAGGAGCGGCCTACCGGACTTGAGCGCCTGTCGATGGAATATATGAGGCTGAAAGTGCTCCCTCAAGCGAGAAATCACTTACTTGTGGCATGTTGATCTTTATCTCTTGACGTCCACCGATTATTGGGTGATTGATCACAAAGTCGTGTGCATTGTTGAACATTCCTTGATCGGGTCCTTCGGGAAAAACGAATTCAACATTTTTGATCATGGTATAAAATATGGAAAGATAGCGCACTTGTGGGTTCATCTGTCCGTTGGGATTCAGATTCAGGGTTGGGCACCAGACAACATATTGTAAGTAATGTTCAAAGGCCAGCCGATGTGCGCTCAAGCCCACCTTGGATGGGGACTTGGCCGCCACATGCCTGTAGGACAGATGGGCCTTGAGATGTATTATCGATACGTACGTCTTGAGCTTCAACTATTGTTGGTTGATTCGGTGCAGGGTTGAGTGCATCCTTGAGCGTTGCTTGATTATGGCCTCCAGGAAGAATGGGTTCAACATTTTTAACCACGGCGCGAGATATGCAGGGATAGCATACTTGTAAGCTCATCCGTCCGTCGAGATCGGGACTCAGCGTTGGGTACTAAGCGACGGACTATAAGCCATACTCGAGGGCTGACTGGCGAGCACTCGAGCCTACCTTCGATAGAGGCTTGGCTGCTACTCGCCTGTAGGATAGGTAGTTCCTGAGGTGTGTTCTTGTTTGGGCCTTCAGGCATTGATTCCTCCCTGCGTCGTTTGGAGTGTGACATACGGCTTTGTGGGGATGAAGGAGGACTGAGTGATTTCCTTTTCACGGCGATGGTTCTCGCTGAGACGGACGTAGGGGAATGGGCGAAAGACAAGGTTAGGGCGTCAAAAGTGCCTTGTGCCAAACAAGGTGCTTCTGGTTCATGGCATCTGCACCAAGGGCCCGGATTGGCTAGTGTTTCATGGAACATTCCGTGCAACAGCACGTTCAGCCTGTGTTGAACGTTGATGGGCGTCGGAAGCAAGGCTGTTCCACTGCCATCGTCTGCGTTTAGAATCGAGATGAAGGTCTAACAGAACAATCGCCACATATCTGAGAAGAGCTTCTGCATCTGAGTTGACTGTCAATATACAACACATTTGGCCGATACCACCATGTCCTGGGGTAAACAGATGTCACCATGTTCAGGTGGCTTGAGTCACAGAACTGGCAGACCCTACCAGGTCCTCGTGTCCGTAGGATTGCACGCCCGTGATGATGACCATGTTGCTAGCGACGGGCAAGCTATGGGGGTCTCGACGACTCTCATGTTCATGGCAGTTCATTCCTTTTGTAAAAATGCCTCCACACACACACCAATCATTGCGATACTCCTAACACGGACCTGCCCAAGTCTCGAATAAGATGTGTTATTATGCAATATCCAACATTTTATCCTCTCTTCCCTGCTTTAACCGGACTTGCTCAACAATGCCGTCGTCGTCGTCGTCGCCTTTCTTCATGTACCCTTTGCTCGTCTTAGTCTTCGGCAATGCGCCCAATTTCTTTGTACAAAGCCCTTCGTTCTCCAATCAACTCTGCCCACAACTCCAGATCGAACCCCGATCGCGCATGGTATAGAGCCTCCTGACGGCTTGAGACATCCCAAATCCACCGATGGCCAACCTTCTTGCACCCCTCTGCGCTTCCTCACTACACACACTCTTAATTACCTCCATCCCCGCCAACCGTTTCTTCATGACGTCTAGTCTTCTCCTCAAATACCTCGTTTAGTCCGCGAATGTCGGTACTTGCCCTCTTATCGCTTGCTCTTTCGCCTGCCCCTCTTGTCCTGTATATTCATTGGTTTCACTATCGCGAGGATTGTGGCCGTCGCGACTGAGCTCGCACTCGTATGCTAGCGCTATTTGGAACTCAGCGTCCTTTGTTGCGTCTCTCACGAAATCTCCTGCATCTGTCGAATCAGACTACTCAAATGCCCTCCTCACCTGTGACACGCTACGAAAGGATACATCAGGCATAGGAGGCCCCAGAGACAACAGTATCAACCTTGCGACGTGGGACAGGGTTGAGATGGGTGAAGGAGGAATACTGTGGGCGGTAGTGTTAGCGCCGATGCTGGCATTTTGGACCCGTGGTGTTGCTCGAAGTCGGTGGAATGTAGGAGATGTCCGAGTGGGAGGATGGGTTTGAATAGATGTGATGATGTCGGTTCGTGCTTTCCTGTTCAGATTTGTGAATGAAGCCCTAGTGTCTGTTGAAATAGCAGACCTTTGCCTTCACCTATTCCCTCCAACTCATCCTTCCCACTCCCATTACCAAACAGATCGCCGTTCCATCTTCATTTTGCATCTGGCCCCTTTTTTGCTACACACATTGAATGCTGTATCTTGGCCCCACCGAGTTTGTTCGGGTCTGTATTTCCCATAATGAATCTCCTTTGAACTGTCCGTGGTTGATGGTATATTGATATCCTGGCTGTTACAACCAACAAAGGGATATGATGACAGAATGCTACCAACGTCAAGTGCGCAGTGAGCATTAGCAGGAAGAGTGAGTACTTGAGCTATGATTTCGCCACGCGTTCAGCGCTCCAACACAATCACCTTCCTCACGTCTGTTTGTCAGAGATGGACTAAGGAAGATGCTCATGAATAAGAAAAGATGAATTAACTTCACTATCATGTCTCAACCTGCAACCCTTAGCCTACTTGCTAATCCACTCTATCAGTGCGCATTGGCTCTTAAGCCTGCTCAAGTTAGAAGTGTGCTTAATTTGCACATTATCCGCTTTCTCACGACTAAGACTGAGCGACCACACATGAATTATAAGGTATCATCAAAAACTATGCAAAACATATGTGTTATCTACAATGGCTACAAATACACCGCAAGCATGAAATCAATGAAAAATAAAACTGTATGGTCCCTGGAACTCATCTGCTCATCACTCCTCACCATCACTCTCCATATCCCACATAGTCAACCTACAGTGTAGCGAGTGACTCACTCTAGCAAAGCCATACAACGTAACGAGTGAGATGAGACCAGCGGGCCCACTGGCCATACAACAGGTTTGGACGGGTAAAACAGGCACCATGGTTCCGGCACCAGGAGCAAGCTGGAAGCTGACTGGCTCTTCACTCTGAGAGGAGAAGTGGGAAGTTGAGAAAATATATTCACAGATAGGGAGTGACTATGTGCAAATTATTACAGTCAAGAGATTGTGTGCATAATGATTACATTAGTCGGTGAATGTCACATAGTCATCCAGCCCCAGATAGTTGTCAAAGTCGGCCACAGTGTAAGGTCCCAGTGCCATAGTTGTGCCAGATGGACCAGCCTCCATGTCATCATCAGAGTCTGGCATGATTAGGAGAATATGGTGAATATCTGTCACATCTGGGACAGACAGACCATCACTAGAATCTGTAGACATCTGAGTCACATGGGAAGAAAGTAGAAGTGTATGGTAACAAACTGGCATCCAGCAAATCATCAGTTATGTGGGTGGGGGAGCTTTCCGTGCTGGAGGACATCTCTAAAAGTGCCCTGTGAACATCTGTAGATAGGCACATGGGCCATCAGGTGAAAAAAGATGAAAGTAAAATGAGTGAGTGATTACTGGCATATGGCATATCAGCATGTGAGTTATCAGGGGAGCTTTCAGCATTGGAGGACATCTCTAAAAGTGCCCTATGGATATCTGTGGCTAGGTGGGGTTGGTGAGGTGAACCTTGTAAAAACAAAGTGAGAGAAGGTGGGTTACCGGCATTTGGCATATCGGGTTGCAAGTCGGAGTGGGAGCTTTTGTCATTGGATGAGATGGCCAAAAGAGCCTGGTGAATGGCTGCAAATAAGAGCATAAGTTATAAGGAAGGAAGAGAGAGCAAGCAGAGGGGATAACAAACCAGCAACTGGCACATCATGAGGCGAGCCGGCATGAGAACCATTGTCATCCAGAGACATATCCACTAAGGCCCGATGAATGTGTGTGATGGAAGGGACAGAAACTTCACTGCTGGAACTGTGAGATTCAGGAGAGGTATCAGCTGCAGCATTGATAGCAGCAAAGGTATGGGGAGATGGTGGCAAGACACCTGATGAGTCACTTGCAGCACATGTGTGGAGGGCAGCGAGAACAATGGAGGGTGAAGGTGGCGACGGTTGGGCTGAGCCAGCACTTGCATGGACACTGGCTTGGGCACTGGGAGTGACTGGCATTTGGACTTGGGCATCAGCACTGGCATCAGGAGCATTGATTGTGGCCAGATCTGCTTCAGGCAATGACAGAGGAAACCAACCAACAGAAGATGAGGCATGGTGGCACAGGGGCCTGAGGTGGAAATGGTCTGGGACATCAGCAGATGCTAGTTCTGGCAAGGGAGAGGCCACATTGACAGATGAATGGGGTGCCAGTGCTGGGGTGGCTGAGTGAGAAGGTTGGCCAGAGTAGTATGTGCTGGTGAAGCATCCCCAAGGCAGGGGAGCATCGTAGCCAGTGTGTGGAATTTCAAAATCATTGTTGCCAGCATGCTGCATCTGGGAGATATCGTCAGTAGTCAGGTCGACTCCCCAGGTCCATTTGAGGGATGGGTGTGGGGCGACGTGATCTCTCTCAGCTTCAGAATGTTCCCAGACAAACCTAATGAGATCATGCTTGGATACCTTGACAGGAGGCTTGGCTGCCTTTCCTTTGCCCTTGGAAGTCTGTGTGTGCCCAGTAGCTGGAGTTGATGCCAAAGGTGCTCCTGCCAGCATCGATTGTGATGTCGAAGACTCAGAGACAGTGCCCTGTGCCTCATATCCCTGGGCAGAGTTTTTGGCCTCTTTGCTGATGGCCTTCTCATACAACTGGTTGAAGCCAGATACACAGTGCATCGTTAACTGCCATTTCTCCCAGTGTTCAGTGCTGACATGCCAGATTTGATGTTGTAATGCCTGGAGGTGCTGAAGGGCATCCATTGCTACCCCCCGGTAAAGAGTGCACATCTTGCAACTCAGTGGTATATGAGCTGCAGGAACCTCGTCAGTGTGGTCTGTGAGGTCCGGGGGAGGTGCTGGTTTGCCTTGTTCCTTTGCCAGTTGTTGCTGGTGAAACAACAGGCACTCCAGCAATGATGTGAAGTTGAGGAAGAACAAGTCCAGAGGCAACCGCCTCTTGTTCCACCAGTCCTTTAAGTATTTGGTTACAGTGCTGAGTGGGAAGGGAATAATATCACTGGCATCCAAGACGTGTTGAAGGTGCCAGTCAAATACCAAGCACTGTTCCCAGTGGTTGATGGCCGAGGCAAGAGCATGGATGACTGCTGGAACTGAGACTACCCGACAACCCCTGATGGCTTCCATTCCGAACCAGGACATCACAAAATACTGTATTCACATCAACTAATGGGTCATATGATAATTCAGTAATAATGTTGAACTTACATATTCCCTGATAAGGCCTTTTTCAAGCCATTCCGCCCTTTTGTAATCCCTTGTATTCTGCCTTTGAAGTAAGATGGCATGAAGGTGAGACTCAAAGTACTGGATAAGTAGCCTTGAGTCAAGGTCGGCCAGTGGTTGTGTTGCAGTGGGTTGGGGAATGGAAGGCATGGGAGCAGGAAGCAAAGATGGATGAGATCAGTTCAGGATATACATGATGACATAACAAAAATCTATATAAGCTTATCTGCAGCATTATCGATGGGTCCAAGGTCAAGTGCCGGAACATTGGACTACATATTGGTCATTGGTCTGGGCAAACGCAGTATCAGCTTTGTGAGCCATGCCTTGCCACATTGCTGATTTACATGTGGCATAAGCTGCCAGTCCTGGAGATACTGCTGACATCTTCCTATTTTCCCAGAGGGACCAGTTGAAAAGAAAGGAACGAACTACCCACTCCATTTCATACTGGACAAGTGTCACTTCTTCTTCCCAATGCATTTTCCTAGCTCGGGCATGTAAATAATGGACCTGTTGAACTGTCAGATAGATGAGACATAATGCCAAGGCACAGATAAAGCAGTGATCACCAGACTTACATTCATGGACAGTGCCAGGGGAGGCTGAACTGGCACCTGGTCCATGTTGCCATATCCAGGAAAGGCAGATTGTAGTTGAGCCTGGCCGGTTTGGGTCAAGCAATGCCATGCTAGCTTTGACATCCTCCCATGCAAGTGGCAGAAACACTGCCTGTGTCGCTGGATCTGGCTGAAGACGGAAGAGTGCTGATCAGCACTTGTTGTATGACCGGCAATGAAATGAAATCTTCTTGTTAAGTTTTGCAATCTCCACATGCAAGCATGTTTTAAGGCTCTTCTGAGGAGCAACACAGATGACATGGGAATATTGGAATGATTTTTCTGCAATCAATTGCCAAAGTGTGGAGAGATGCCAGTTAGCCCTTTCCTTGCACAAGGCAAGTTCAAGCTCTCTATACATATCTTGCAGAGCACTGCTTGTTGAGGGCATTGGGATTGGCAATGTTGAGGCCAATGATCAACCAGGTGACAAGGGTATTGCCAGTGCTGAATGCACTATATTGGCACTTTCACCATCCATCTCTTCTTCAGCATTATTGTCTTCAATGCCATCAAGCAGTGGGACCTCCTCCATATTTGGGTCAATGTCATAGGTATGTCCAGGTTGACTGGTGACTTTGTGTTGCATTTGCTCCAGTGTAGCAAGCTGCACATGGAGAGCCTCTAGCATTTGATGGAGCTCCTCAGATGTAGTTCCCTGAGCTATGTCCTGGAAATAGTCCAAGGTATATTGTAATTTGGTTCTGCAATGCCTGAGCACATTTCCTAAATAGCTACTAAGGTTGCCACTTACTGTTTCTCTTCAGTATCAAGGACCATCTCAAGCCACTGTTTGGCATCTGTACTCCCTGGATTTGGGTCTTGCATCACAGGACTGGTAGAGGCCAGCACACTTTCAGCATGTAGTATGTCCATTGCTGCTGGGTTATCAAACTGGCACTGCTTGGCTTTGACAATATCCCATTCCCATTTTGCCCAATCCTCTGGTCAGCTAGACCCAGTGATTTTTAAGAAATAAGTCTCTGAGTCAAGTGCCATGGCTGATGCATCCTGATGACAATTGCATAGAACTGTGACTAACATGAAGCATAAGTATATTGTCAGCACTTGGTGCAAAAAAGTTTACACCTATTGCCAAAAGCTTTTTGAAATTTGAGTCATTTGCATGATCATCAATTGTCTCAGCACAAGTGGCCAGAGTTGCTGTCTGTACAGTTGGGGTGATTACATTGAGATTTGACCACAACATTTCAAGAATCTCCCCAACTGTTACACCCATATATGGGATGAACAATGTCACATACCAGAAGAGGCATTCTTCCTTGTGGCCATGGACATGGAACATGCCAATGCCCCTATCAAGCTTTAGCTGATCCAGCAATAAATGCCTGATGTGATCTTGGAGATGAATGAAATACTGGCAGGCAATATCATAGATCAGCATAGCACCTTGTTCTGGGTCCATATTTGTGGTCTTTAGTGCCTGTAAGAGCACCCAGTCAATGTTTTTTTGCTGTTCACCCTTGAAGAGGTCAGCAATGGCATTTGGTGCAAAACAACCATGCCAGGCACATGCGATGCCCACAATGCCTGTTATATTGCATGCCTTGGAACCATGCATTGCGAGGTCAACTGCACAGAATTTGGCCTGACAAGGTGCTTTCTGTTTTCAAATATCAATCACAAGAAATCACCCCACTGGCACTACTGCCCCAGCACACAGAGATTGGGCATGCATGGTAAGACGCTCCACAGCTGCCTCCAAAAATTTATGATATTGTTCATGGGTGGAAAACATTCCTGTCCCCTCAGAAAGCCAGATGTCTGATGTATATGTCTGCCAAACATGATCTGCTTTCATGTTGCCATCAGCAACAAAGAAGCACCGGTACACCCAACTGAAATGAAGTTAAGGCTGGTGAATAACATATATCAAGAATACCCTCACCATTGGGGATCTTCCTTCCAATTTTCAACCAGGTTGATACCAGGTTGAGGGCATGCTGGACAAAATATTGCAAGCTCACCTGGTGCTTCCAGTGCCTGCATGCCAGATTTATGACCATGGCTGGCCCATTTCTTCTTTTTCAACCACTGCCAAAGTCTTGACATTCAAAGTAGCTCCTGGTACAAGTTGGGCATTTTGGATGGGTCCATTGGGGATGTGAGACAATGAAGCTTCTGGAAGTATTGATAAGCTGATGCTTTACATTCCAAGTTTGAGAGCTGAAAGTCATCAAGGACGGCTGTTGTAAAGAGTGTATGATAATGGCTGAATGTTGTTGGAACCAATCGGCAATACATGAGGTCAGCATGTACTGCATTGGCACCCTGGCATGAGCATGTCACCAATGCCTGGTGATGAATTCCGTTAACATGCACAATCCGGACATAGTGGTTGTTGAAGGCATCATATTTCGGGGCTTCTGATTGAGGACCTGTTGCCAGGTGTGCTGGGTTGAGATATTCGACAATATCTTCTAGGTTGGCTGCCTCCTCATCTAGGTCTTCCCACCCTGGCTCATTATCATTTTCTTCCGTGAAGTCCACTGGATGTTCTTTGTACCAGCAAGCCTGACCTTTCAGCATCTCTTTTTTTTTTTTTTTTTTTTTTTTTTTTTTTTTAAATCGACGTTTATTGCACTAGACTAGCTAATACAAACAGGTGCACGATAGCAGTCCCAATACCGAAACTAGAGAAAAGGAAAGGAAAGAAAATAGAGAAGAAGAGGAGAGATAGAAGTATATGAACTACTAGAGAGAGGTGAGACGAAAAGAAAGAAAACTAACTTAATGAGTTGAGATTGATGAGTGAGAAAAGAAAGAGAGAGAATAGAAGCAGTGGAGCTAACTATGATACAGATGGTGGAGGGAGAAGCCTTCAGTGAACATCCGGGACTCCATTTCTTGCAAGTCACTCTCTTCTGTTGAGGCGGCGGGTGGCAAACTCCTCTTGGGTGATGGGTCCTTGAATTTGGTCAGCAAATGAAAACACAGCTGGGTTCTGGTCTAGGAATTGGATGACCCAGTAGAAGCCATCACGTTCTCCTACTGGGTAGCAAAAGTGGGGGCAGTCGTCAAATATGTGGTCGCGAGTCTCAAGTGGCTTGCTGCATGGGCAGGAAGTGATATGGTGCCCAGGGAAAAAGTGCTGTCAGAAGGCACTGATGGGCACGTGATTGGTAACACAGCGCGTGAAGCGCATGCATAGGTTGGCGTTTTTTCCGAGAGGTGAATTGAGCCAAGTGCTGCCTTTGGCATACTTGGGGTGAAGGGGCTGTGATGGGGGGCTGAGCAATGGGAGCCAGTTGTGACCACAGTAGTTGGGATCGTTCATTTTTTGTTGCCAGAGGGAAAGGCATTTTTGAGTATAGTTTTTTTTTTTTTTTTTTTTTTAAATCAACATTTATTGCAATAGACTAGCTACTACAAACGGGTGCGTGATAGCAGTCCCAAGAACCGAAACCTACAGACACGAGAAAGAAATGAATAGAAGAGAAAAGAGAAAAAGAAGTGAGGAGGGGAGTGAGGGAGCTAGCGATAGACAACCAACACAAGATAGAGGGTACAGTTACTCAAATAGAGAGAGAGAAAAAGACGAAGTTGAATTGGGGGAGGATTGATGGAGCTAGCGAGAGGCAAGTGTACATAAGAGAAAGAAAGAAGGAGAATAAGCCCTTTAGTGAACATCTGGAGCACCATGTAGAGCCAGCCTCTCTCGTCGAGTAAGCCATTGAGTGTTGTAGTCCTCAAATGTGATGGGTCCTTGTATCTGGTCAGCGAAGGAGAATGCCACTGGGTTTTTGCGAAGAAACTCAATAAGCCAGTAGATATTCATACAAATACCATAAGGTTGGTGATAAAGGGGACAATGGTGGATGATGTGGTCCTGAGTCTCAAGTTCTTCACTGCATGGGCAGGAGGTGATGTAGCGCCCTGGGAAGAAGTGCTGTCTGAAGGCACCAATGGGTGCGTGGTCGGTCATGCAGTGAGTAAAGTGTGTGCAAAGATTGGGGTCGGCACCAAGGCCTGAAGAGAGCCAAGTGCCGCTGTTGGTGTATTTGGGTTCCAGGGGTTGGTCCACGGGGTTGGTAAGGGGAAGCCAGTTATGGCCTCGGTATTTAGGGACATTCATCTTTTGTCTCCAAAGAGCAAGACATTTGGTGGTGTAGTGATTGCGAACATAGCCTAGGGAGGTGCGGATGGGGAACCGTGGATTGTTGGGTATATGCAGCAACTTGGCAAGGTTATGCACTTGGAAATGAACTGACCATTTTTCAGAGGAGGGGACTGACCAGAAATGGATGTTGTTGAGGGGGGAGGAGGACAACCACTCTCGGAGAAGAGGTATGACTGCTAGAGTGTCTTTATGAGCACTGTGGGGGCCATAGTTAAGGAGAAGTTTAGCAGAGGAAATAGAATCAGTGAAGAAACAGATAGAGGAGATACTATGAGATATAGCAAGAGAGATAGAGGAAAAGAGACCAAGACAGATAGCATATGATTCAGAGTCCGAAGAGAGAACTTCCCCACAGGGGCGAACAGAGGAGGAGAGAATATCAGAGGCAGAGGAACCAAAGACTAAGTAAGCAGAGGTAGTGGAGAGCTGCAGATTGAGGGGAACTGAGCCGTCAGAAGAAACCACTAATGAAACAGGAGAGGAAAAAGAAGAATCCCTAGCTACATTGAGAGATTGAATGTATCTAGCCTTGACATTATTATCGACAGGAGTAGGACATTGATGGAAATGGATTTGGGAATCGAAATGATCAATGAGACATTGGCCAGGTTTGGCACTGGGATGGAGGTGGTTAAATCAGTCCAAGACTAGTTGGGTGTCAGACACAAAATCTAATGCTGTGGATTGATTTTTGGTAGAGTGCACATCAAGTGGATCGATGTCACGTGTGAGGATTTTGAGGGGGTGGGAGGAGGGAAGGGTTTGGAAGCAGAGAGAGCACTGCTTGGCGAGTTTAAAGAGGTGAAGTTGGATGGGGATGAGACCGGCTATGGCCTCAACACCACCCGTGGGCATTGTGTGAAATGCACCGGTTATCCAGAGTGCGGCTGACCATTGCATTTGTTGGAGTTGTTTTATTAGGCCTTTATATTGGCCATTTTGATTAAACCATAGGCAGAAACCGTATATGGCAATGGGGACTACACAAGACCTGTAAAGGAGGTGTTTGTGTAGAGGAGATAGACCTCGGATTGAATTTCCAAGGAGGTGCATGCACTTGACTGTGGATAGCACCTTGGTAGAATAGTAACAGATGTGTTCTTTGAAGGATAGTGCCTGATTGAAATAGAATCCCAAATATCTAAGATGATGCTTGGGAATGAAGGTGAGACGACCATCAGTGGGATGATCGATGATGATGTGAGGGTCAGGTTCCACCCAAGGGTGGTTGGAAAAGTGGAAGGCCTCCGTCTTGTCGTGTTCAAGAGCAAGGCCCATGGAGGTGAGTAATTGTTTGCAACTAAGGTAGACGGAAGCGAGTAATTTACAGTTTTTGTGAAATGAATCAGACTGTACAATGATGAGACCATCATCTACAAAAGAGAGTAGTTTACACCTAGCATTGTTTGAGAATTTGTGAATGAAAGGTGAGAGGTAGAGAGCAGTTAGAATGGGGGAGAGAGCAGAACCTTGTCCTACACCTACAGAAGCAGGGAATGGAGGAGAATAGTCATTATTCCAAGAATATTTAGTGAAACGATTGACTAAGTAGTTAGAGAAGAAGGATACAACAGAAGAATTAAAACCATGTCTCTTAAGGATTTCAATTAAAAGGGAGTGGTTAATAGAAGGAAAGAATTGAGTGACATCAAAGGTGAGGACGCTTGTTTTCAAGTTCTTTTTCCATCCAGTGTGGACCATATGAGTGACAAAGACACCTGTGTCCTCAGTTGAGCGCTGAATGATGCCCCCAAATTGAAGAGGGTGTACCAGATCAAACTGGGTGGATTCGAATTGGAGATGATTGGAAATCATCTTTTTGATAAGTTTGCCTAAGGTGTTGAGGAGAACAATGGGCTGGAACATTTTAGGCGTTGAGTAATGAGGTTTATTTGGTTTAGGAATGATAACCAAAGTAGATGTCTTGAAATATTCTGGCCATGTGTGGAATTGAATACACGCAGAGGTGAAAGATGTAAAGTTCGATTTAATGACATCATCGGACGTGAGGAATTTGATGTGGGCCCATGTGAGATGGTCTGGGCCTGGAGCAGAGGAGTTAGTGCATGGTGAGAGGGTGTCTGTCAATTCCCTGGGTGAGAATGGAGGCCATGATCTCTCTTCTTGTTTAGGAGCGAAGTTGGCTGTATTAAGGTCAACAGGTCTGTTGGATGCCACATTGTACATTTCATTGAGCACTTTCCATAAGCTTTCTGGTTCATCACATGGCTGTCCCTTGTGAAGGATGGATTGGGATGGAGGAAGGTTCCACTTTTTCACCCACAACATTAGGTCCCAAGGTCATTGTTTTTCCCTCAAGATTTCTAGTATCTTAGCATCAAAGAAGGCTCTCTTTGCTTTCTTAGTGACTCGTCTGAAATTGCTCCAATTACGTTTGGTGCGATGGGCATTAAAGGCATACAAGGCATTGGAGCAATGGTTATTCCACCAAGGCTTCGAGCGATGACAGATTTTGACTTCTACTGTGTTCACATTCCATTCTTCAGAAATAATATCGAAAATGGAATTTGCATATTTGTTGACATCATCAGAAGATTCAAAGTTTGAGGGGAGTGCCTTGATGCGCAAGGAGCAGTTGTATAGGAATAGAGCTTCTTCTTTGGAATCTCTAGGTATGGTATGTTTGACAGTGATGGGTGTGATGGTGGATGACAGTGGGACGTGTGTGAATAAGGGAATATGATCAGATCAAGATCTCCACTCATGTTGGTAGGAATGTGTAGGGGCAGGAAGATCTGGCAGAGATGTAGCGAAGATGAGATCGATCACTGTCGCTGACTTATTGGGATCATCAGGAAAGTGAGTAGGAGAGTATTGGATCAGAGTAGATCTAGTAAGTCTGATCATGTCCATAATGTCACACAACAGATCAGCACATGTGGAGTGGTGGGGTGCATTATGATCCCATTCAGGGGACCTCGTGTTGAAGTCGCCTCCTGCATACCTAACATTATTAGGGAAGGAATGAATACACGATTCTAAATAGTCTATGGAAGAAGAATTGTTTGTTTCAAAGTAGCAATTAAGGAAATACTGTTTGCTGGGGATAGAAAGTGAAAAGATTTGAAAATCAGGAGACGAAATAATGTTTGGGTGGATAATTGGGTTGAGAGACCTGAGAGAATTGCGTACGTATGTGATAACGCAAGGTTTGGGAATAGACTGGTCATGAAGTAGTAGCCAATCTTTATGGATAGGTGGCCCTTCCATTGGATCTCCTTCAGAGGCCAATGTGGACGGAATGTTATGAATGAACCTAAAGGCCGGTTCTTGCAAACATAGAACATGAATGTCTTTGAGTAATGGTGAGTTTAAGAGGAATTCTACAGTACTCCAATTCTTTTGTACATTAAATGAGCAAATTGAAATGTTAGATAACAAAGCAGTGTTACGAGAAAATTGTTCAGACATTAATGGCACGTGCATTGAAATCGGCCTTCGCCTTCTCAGTCTTCATCTCCTTGAGTTGGTTTATAATCCATTCTTTGTCATACCTATGACAGAAGAATGGGCACTTGTCACTGTTCATGTGGTGCTCTTTGGAGCCACATGACAGGCAGTTAAATGAGGTCATGTGAGGGCATTCCATGATGTTGGTGGGGGTAGGGGGGCAGGGGTTAGGTCCCGGCTTGCTGTGACAGCAGTACCCATCGCAGCGGTGGTTGTTGGTGTGATGGGGGTCACCACAAATGGCACACCTGGGGTTGCGTGCCTTACACAAATGAGTGGGGTGTCCCCATCTCCAACAGCGGTTGCACAGAGGGCTTGCAACCCTCATGTTAGCCCTGCAAAAGGTGCACACTCTGTTCTCGAAGAGAATGGTGTGGTTGATGTAAAGTTTGGCCCTTGAGGCTGTTTGCAAGTCCCAAAGGTCAAAGAATAGAATGGCTGAGTCAGAGTGAGGCGATACTCGGCAGAACCTGGGTTTGCCAACAAGGTGATTGACAATATCAGCATAGGGGGAGGCATCAATGGCGGGCTTGATGTCATTGGCTGTGAAAAGGGTGCCATCCTCCTTGAAGTACGGGAGGTTGGTTAATTTGATGAAAGATTTGGACATTGGGAGAGACGGGTTGACCGCATTCCTGATTTCCGGGGTTGCGAAAGATGACCAGTTAGAGTTGGAGATGCCTTTTTTAATGGCATTGAGTTCTGCTTCAGTAGCGACAGAGCTAGTGTTAAGCCAAAGAGTGTGCTCATTCTTTCTGGCTGATTCAACACAAAGTGGAAGGTTCTTGTGATGAAGTTCATTATTGCAACACCTGACCACAAGATCAAGTGATGTAATCATGAGATGGGTGAACAAATCGTTGAATGGCACAACGATGTTTTTGCGAGACGGGCCCTGAGTGGCTTTAGGTTGGGAAGGACAGGGGGAGGAGGAAGGGGATTTGGGAGCAGGCGATTTAATGTCTCCTGCGCTATGCAAGAAGTTGATGACGTCAACTGGCGACATTGTAGGGAATTGATTTTGGAGAGCGGCATATTTTTGCAGCTCATCCACTTTGAGAGGAGTTTGAGAGGCCGTCTTAGAGTAAGACATCCTCTGAGTAGAGGGGGAAGGCACACCAGACCTGTACTGAGGTTTGGTAGCTTTGTTGATGGGGGGAGGGGTAGAGGGGGGGGGAGAAGGACGAGGAAGGGGGAGGGGCTCCTTGGGGGGAAAGGCGGGGGCCACAATAGGCTTATGCTGAGCAGGGGCAGCTATTGTTTTACGAGGCGCCCGTCGACGATTGACTGTAGACCATGCACTAAGGTTAGGGTTAGCCTTTTCCTGGCTGGATGGACCAGGAGCAGCAGGGATGGTGGGTTGGATAGGGGAGGGAGGGAGCATGTCAGCATCAACAATATTAGTTGAAGACTCACCTGGTTTAGTGGGATTGGTGGGTGGAAGGCGCAAAAGGGTGATTGCTTGTGCAGTGTCCCTAGCGAGTTGCAAATCTGAGCCCTGGAGAATCCCAGAGGCATCAGGAAAGGAAGAGGGGGAAGAGCCCTGGAGTGTCCCAGAGGCATCTTTGGGGGAAGGGGAGGACACTGCCGGTGCTTTTTCAGCCTGACGTTCTTGATGATGCCCAGTTGACATGGGCATGGGGGTAGGAGATAGTGTGTGGGAGGGAGGGAATTGCATGGAAATGGCATTGTAAAGACGCACATTGTGATTGTTGTAAGGAACGGACTTGTTCCGGAGCTGCTCAGAGTGAGCAATGGTTTGCATTAAATGAATGAGGGAAGATGTTCCCTTGAAAGTGGAGAAATCCCCCCCATTATTAGCCCACGAAGAGAGCCAACTGGAAGAGTAAGAAAGAAGCACTGTCATGAGACTTAGCACTTTGGGATCGGATGTGGAAGTGACATCGATGTCACTGAAAATGTCACAAAGGGAGGAACGGACTGCTGACCAATCCATTCCACAGGACACAGGGTCCTCACCTTGAGGCTGGGTGATGGTTGGGGGAGAGATGGGGGTGAAGGTGGGGAGAGACGGGAGAGGGTCCAAAGGTTGGGACTCATCCCATGCAGCTCCTGGAGTGGGAGGGACAAAGCCATAAGAAGACACGATGGCTTGAGAGGGGGACAATACATGGTGGGAGGAGGGGGCAATCTCTGGGGACATGTTTAATTCCTCACGAACTGGCATGAGGGATTGGGCAATGGATCTGGGAGTAGAAACGTCTTCTTTGGATTGGGAATCGTACTCCTCTTCATTTGCATGAGCAATGGTGGCAGCGTCATCATCATCGTTGAGTTTGAAGCTCTTGTGAGCTTGTTCAGAGAGCATGCAGTCTGTTGAAATGGACCATTTGCCAAGTGATGGGGTAGGGGATGGGGGACAATGAATGAAGTTATTGTTGTCCTCGATATCGTTGAATGGGGTGCAGGAGGCAGCCCGAGGTTGAGTAGAGGAGGGCACTAAACTAGCACTTGAGCAGCGGCAACAAAAGACTTTAGAACTGACTTTGTTCAGAACTCCATGAAGACTGGAATGGTCCTTGGACTCTGCCATAGTGATTTAGAACTGAAATGTGTATTCCTTGTACTATGAATAACCGTTCCATGAAGTTGAAGGTGGTGGTTACTGAGAAAGGAAGGTGTCCAAGAACCCGATTTTTGAGTATAGTGGTTGTGAACGAATCCAAGGGAGGTGTGGATGGGTTGATGATGTGGGTTGGGAAGGCATAGGGATTTTGCAAGGGTGTGTGCCTTGTGGTGAATGGACCAGTTGGCAGATGATGGAATGGACCAAAAATGGATGTGGTTAAGAGGAGAGGAGGAAAGCCAGGAGTGGAGAAGAGGTGCGACTGCAATTGAGTCCGGATGTGCGCTGTGGGGCCTATAAGAAAATAGGAGTTTAGCAGAAGTGATTGAGTTGGTGAAAACAACAATAGAGGAGATATTGAGAGATTGAGTATGAGAGATAGAAGAGAAAAGTCCGAGACGTAAAGCATATGATTCAGAATCAGATGAGGTTACCTCACCACAAGGGTGAACAGAGGAAGAAAGGATATCAGAGTCAGAAGAATTAAAGACTAAGAAAGCGGAAGTGGCAGAAAGAGAGGAGTTGGAGGGAATGGAGCCATCAGTAGCTACAGTGAGGGAGATGGGGGAGGAAAAGGAAAGGTTGTGAGCACGGGAAACATTGGCAATGTGGAGCGCCATGGCACCTTCTTTCGAAGGGTCAGGACACTCAATGAATTTAATTTGATTGCTAAACAAGTCCAGCAGGCACTGGCCAGGTTTGGCACTAGGGTGGAGATGCTGGAACCGGTCCGTGACCAGCTGAGCATCTGAGACGAAGTTGAGTGCTGTCGAGTGCTGTTTGGTATGGCGAGTGTCTAAGGGATTGATGTCACAGGTGAGGAGTTTAAGGGGGTGAGAAGGGGGGAGGGTATGGAAACAGAGGGAACATCACTTGGCGAGTTTGAAGAGGTGAAGCTGAATAGGGATGAGACCGGCAATGGCCTCAACCCCACCCGAGGGAGTGGTGCAGAATGCACCCATAATCCAGAGAGCAGCTTGGCATTGCATGCATTGTAGGGATTTGATTAATTCACAGTATTGGGCATTGTGATTGAACCACAGACGAAATCTGTAAATGGTGATAGGGACGACGCATGAGCGATACAGGAGTCATTTGTGGAGAGGGGATAGACTGCAGACAGAGTTCCTGAGCATGCACATGCAACGGACAGTAGAGAGTGCTTTCGTAGAATAGAAGCAGATGTGTTCCTTGAAGGAGTGGCTTCTGTTGAACCAGAAGCCAAGGTAGTGGAGGAAGGGTTTAGGGCAAATGGTGAAGGAGTCATCAATTGTGACGGGGGGATTGGGATCATGGGAGGGGTGATTGGAGAAATGGAATACCTCAGTTTTATCTCTTTCAAGAATAAAGCCAAGGTGGTTGAGGTAATCTTCACAGTTCTTGTAGACCTGTGAGAGAAGGCGACAGTTAGTAGTGAAGGAGTCCAATTGAACAACAATGAGTCCGTCATCGATGAAAGAAACTATTTTACAACAAGGGTCATTGGAAAATTTGTACATAAATGGAGAGAGAGAGAGAGCAGTGAGGATGGGGGAAAGTGCAGAACCCTGGCCAATGCCAACAGAAGTGGGAAACTTTGGAGATAGATGATTGTTCCAGGAATAGGTGGTGAAGCAGTTCTTTAGGTAATCAGAGAAGAAAGAGACGAGGTTAGAGTTGAAACCCTGGCAGCATAGGGTGGAGATGAGGATAGAGTGGTTGGTAGAAGGGAAGAACTGCGCCATGTCAAAGGCGATGACACTTGTCTTGAGTTTTCATTTCCAGCCTGTGCAGACAAGGTGAGTGACATAGATGCCAGCGTCTTCTGTTGAGCACTGGATAATACCTCCAAATTGGAGGGGGTGGATGAGGTCATGCTGGGATGCTTCGAATTGCATCCTAGTGGAGATCATCTTTTCGATCAACTTACTGAGGGTATTGAGAAGGACTATGGGCCAGAACATCTTTGGGGTGGAGTAGTGTGGCTTATTGGGTTTAGGGATGACGATGGAGGTGGAGTGTTTGAAGTGATCCGGCCAAGTAGAGAACTCGATGCATTTGGATGCGAAGAGGAGGAAGTTTGATCTAAAGATGTCATCTGACATGAGGTGTTTGATGTGGGCCCATGATAGGTGATCTGGGCCCGGGGCGGATGTGTTAGTGCAGGGGTTGAGGGCATCAAAAAGCTCAGTGCTAGAGAAGGGAAGCCATGGGCATTCGGGGTGGGCATCAACAGACTTGATGGCGCTTAGGTCAACTTGTTGATCAGAGGTGGAATTGTACGAAGAGTCTAGCACATGCCAGAGGTCCTCGAGTTCATCGCAACTCTTCCCATTGTAAGAGATGGATTGGGAGGGGGGGAGGTTACGTTTGCTGATCCAGGACATGAGGTCCCAAGGGCGATGGTTTTCTTCAGCTATGTCTTTGATCTTTTTATCAAAGAAGGCATGTTTGGCCTGGCGGGTGGAGCGGCAGAACTTGGTCCAGTTTGACTTGGACTTGTGAGCTTGGAATGCTTGTAGGGCAGATGAGCACTGCTGATTCCACCAGGGTTTGGACTTGGCGCATATACGGACAAGTTTGGCATTGTTCTGCCGTTCTTGTGAGATAATGAGGGACATAGAGTTGGCATAAGAAAGGATGTCATTGCTGGAGTCAAAGTGAGGCAGGATGGCTTGGAGACGAACACCCACTGAGTAGAGGAAAGCTGCTTCTTCTTCGGAATCGTGTGGGATGGTGAGCTTTTTGATGAAAGGTTGAAAAGGGGAGGGAATGGGGAGGGAGGTGAGGAGGGGGAGGTGATCAGATCTGATTTGCCAGTCGTCATGAACGGTGTGGACTGGGCTTGGGCAGAGAGGGTCATCTATCATGAAAATAAGGTCAATGACAGATGGATGTTTAGATTCATCAAAAGGAATGTGAGTATACTTAACCTCCGTGGGCGTGGAGAGAGTGAGGTTGATGGAATTCATGATGTCGACGATGAGATCAGCTCGTGACAAATGATGAAAGATATGGGGATCCCACTCGGGAGAATGGGAGTTGAAGTCTCCTCCTGCACAAACAATATTGTTGGGGAAGAGGTGGAGTCGTGATTCTAGATATGTTAGAGAGGAATCATCAGAAGGGTCAAGATAGCAATTGAGAAAATAAATCTTTCTTGGGAAAGACAAAGAAATTAGTTGAAAATCAGGAGAAGAGATGATACTGGGATGGGAAGTCGGCATTAGCACTTCACATGATTTGTGGATGAAGGTGGCTGTATGAGGCCGATCATCATCTGAAATGAAAATCTGCCAATCAGGGTTGTATGGTGTGCCTTTGTAAGGGACTCCTTCAGAGTCATCTGTAGAGGGGACATTATGTATGATGCTAAATGGTGGTTCTTGGATACATAAGATGAGAATATCTTTGAATTGAGGGTCGTTTAACAATGCCTTGATGGTGTCCTTGGAGTGATGAACGTTAAAAAAGAGAATGGGGATGTCATTGAAGGTTGCAGTTCGATTAAGAGGTCCTTTAGACATTAACCGCACCAGAGTTGAAGTCACAACGGTTCTTCTCCACTTTTGCTTCGCGAAGCTTCATTTGGATCCATTCCCAATCAAATTGGTGATGGAAGAATGGACATTTGTTGGAGTTCACATGATGGTCCTTAGAATCACATGAAAGGCACTGGAAGGAGGTCATGTGAGGACACTCTATGATGTTAGCGGGGGTGGGAGGGCGAGGATTAGGCCCTGGTTTGCCATGGCAGCAGAAGCCATCGTGGCAGTGGTTGTCAGTGTGGTGTGGATCTCCACATATCACACATCTGGGATTATGTGCTCGGCAAAGGTGTGTGGGATGGCCCCATCTCCAGCAGCAGTTGCAGAGAGGGGAGGCTGTGCGCATGGAAGCACCTTGGAAGGTGCAGACCCTGTTTTCAAAGAGGAGGGTGTGGTTGATGAGGAGTTTAGCCCTTGTGGCAGACTGTGAATCCCATAGGTCGAAGAAGAGGATGGCAGAATCAGAGTGGGGAGAGACACAGTGGAAGCATGGTTTACCGATGAGATGTTGGATCATCTCATGGTAAGGTGAAGATTCAATGACTTCTTTGAAATCATCAGATGTGTGTGGGGTGCCGTCAGGGCGGAAGTAGGGAAGGTTCGTTAGTTTGACAAATGATTTGGACATGGGGAGGGATGGGACAACAGCATCCCTAATCTCCGGGGTGGCAAAAGCGGATTGGTTAGAATCAGCGATTCCCTTCTTGATGATGAGGAGTTCCTCATCAGTCGCGACTTGATTAGTGGAGAGCCAAAGGGTCCTGTCGTTGGACTTAGCTGACTCAATCTTAAGGAGGAAGCCCTTTTGATATAGGGTGTTGTTGCAGCACTGAACCACGAGGTCAAGGGAGGTGAGCATGATGGGTTTGAACATGTCATTATAAGGAATGACAATGTTCTTGTGCCAATGACCCTGAGTGGCCTTGGGGGAATTGGAGGGGCGGGGTGAAGGAGAAGTCAACTTAGTGGCAGGGGATTTGATGTCTCCAGTGCTGCGTAAAAAGTTGATAACATTGATGGGCGACATTGAAGGGAATTGATTTTGGAGAGCTGCATATTTCATGAGCTCATCCGCTTTGAGTGGAGTTTGGGAGGCTGCCTTGGAATAGGACGACCTTTGAGTGGAAGGAGAAGGTGCATTAGACCTATATTGAGGCTTGGTGGCCTTGTTGATGGGGGGAGGGGTGGAAGATGGGGGAGAGGG
>JAEUWP010000356.1:0-16602 GCA_018524725.1 Podaxis mareebaensis | reverse complement strand
GCAGGTCCCATGTCTACCTCGCTCTCATCCACATCCAATCCCTCAAACGGCACACTCCCATACGTCGAGTAACTCCAGCGCGCACTCACACGAGGACTTGCCCCAATGCCACGCCCAAATACTGAATTCGCAGGGCTGGTCTTCAACGGAACGTATTCGTCCAAATCACTCCACCCATGTTCGGCCCCTGACCCGTTGACCATGAAATCCTTATCTCCATTCAGCGTCATGTCCTCCTGCGCCCATCGTACAAGTCTGCTTTCTCCTACCCTGAATTGTGGGAAATGTTTGGAAACTGGCTTAGCGAGCTGTTTGAGATTTCCGAGGAGGGGTAAAATGGCGTGTCCATGAGCGAGGGTGTATTGACGTGCTTGAGGAGAGGAAATAAGGATTGACGAAATGATGAGTACACATCCAAGGGTCAGCAGTTAGCTGGGCTGATGTCCAGGCCACAATTAAACTGTGCACTTACCCCACCAACAGGACGACGACCCCTATCAATTGCCGCAATGCACCACCCACAGGAAGGCTATCGTCCCTCAGGTCCCCTTCAGGTGATTCTACATATTCCTCGTCTCTAGGTGCTTGATCACTCTCTGCTTCGATCATTACACGCTCGTAGGATCCCAAAGGACAGGCATGTCGAGTATGCCATCTCAGCACATGCAACCCATCCAAACAGTCCTCATACTCCAACCCTTCCTTGTCACTACACACCATAACCATCCATACACCTGGGCACAAGAGGCACCTTGGCAACAGGTGGGATCCGCTTGCCACACTCGTCCAACATCGCCTCGACATGTTTGAGGAACCGTTGTCGTACCTCTCCGCTCAGGAAACTTGTCTTGACAGACCACCTTGTGGTTGGGACTGTTGATGCGAGAGTAGGGGGTGGGAAGGCGATCGAGGATGATCACTGAGAAGATCTGTAGGTCCCGGACCGTGTGGCGTGCTTGGAACACCCGATACCGCCGTGGTTGGGGGCGTAGGATTTGAAGGAGTAACCACCACTTCAGAGCATCGGGGACGCCAGAGCCAGCAGTGGAGCTGAGATCAAGACCTGTACGCGTCGGAGGCAATGAAATCACCGGCTTTTTCTTCGAATTGGATGTATACGATTGTAGCTGTGGTTGCGGAAGGGATAGACTAGCCGAGGCAGGCAAAGTGGGTGATTGTGCGATCGTCGTCGATGATGGAGTAACGGTTGATGATGCAGGTGTACTCGTCTGTGAGGGTGAGGATGCTGTCGAAAACATATCCCCGGACATCCCAAGCCCAAGGTCCATCCCGAGTCGTCCTTCACTGCCTCCGAGAGATCCAAGAAATATCATGGGTGCACCAGTATCTCTATTCAATGTTGCCACAAATCTCTCTGTGATGGGCAACGCAGACGGCTCCTCATCCTTGCTCTCCACCAAGTCCCCCTTATCCAAATCCCCTTTCGACGACTTGTTCTCTAGGCGGAAGAACAGACCCTTGGTGTTTTTTCACGCCCTCCTCTTCCTAAGCATCCTTCTTCGTCTGCTTCTTTTTGGACGTTCATCCTCCGTCAGTCTCCTAGCCCCTGGCATCAAATGGTGATGTTGGAGCGGAATGAGTGGCTTGTGATTTAGGCAGCGGCTTGGCAAGGGACTTCGCCCGTCTACGAGGATCGTTGCTTCCTGCCGTAGTCTCAGAAGCTGCATCTGGACAGTCAAGAAGCTAGCGCCAGAACTGGGGACGGATAGTCCAATGTGTCCACGGTATCATAAGAATAATTATAAAATTTAATATGTATATATAACATTGGTGGGGTCACATAGTCTAATGGTATGTTGTTTTCTCTATTGTTGTTTGTCTCTTGTTTAGTTAGCTTCTCGTAGTGTTGGGTTCAACTCATTTAATCGACAAGTGTTTACTAGTTGAGCCGATACATTCAACGTAATGTCAAAGTCATCAAAATCATCAGGGTACTGTTGCTAGTCTCAACAATGTCTAAGGTATGGAGGTTATCTACCTTAGCTAGAATAATGACCGTAACCTGTTACAGAATCACGAAAATCATGATGCTCGGATATGGTGGTCCACCAAAAAAAGGGCTTAACCCCTTGGTTCGATAATGAAGGGGGATCCAGCAATGATGATGCGTACCGACCACCCAGTGATCACCATGGGATAAGGAAAGCGAAAAGGGACACAACTGGAGTTCAAGTTTGTCTGAGCCACTGGCTAAATTGACTTCCTCCTCGCCTGTCCCCACATTCCAAATCCTCACCGTCCCATCATCCGATCCAGAGGCAACTCGTGTGCTGTCGGGCAAGAAAGCAACAGACGACACCGAATCTGTGTGGCCCTCCAACTGCGCTTCCTCCTCGCCTGTCCCCACATTCCAAATCCTCACTGTCCGATCATCCAATCCGGAGGCAACTCGCGTGCCGTTGGGCAAGAAAGCGACAGACCTCACTGAACCCATGTGGCCCTCCAACTGTGCTTCCTCTGAGCCTGTCCCCACATTCCAAATCCTCACTGTCCAATCTTTCGATCCAGAGGCAACTCGCGTGCTGTTGGGTGAGAAAGCGATGGACCACACCCAACCCGTGTGGCCCTCCAACTGCGCTGACGAGGGGAGAATGGTTGCTACTACACAAGCATAGCGTCAGTGGAGAGTAAACCAGTTACTCACAATCCGAGTACGGTTGAACAGGGAAGAGACCATATATATGAGGAAAGGGTGAGTCTTGAGGTGTACCAGAAAAGAGTATACCAAGTTGATGGTAGTGAGGAATATTGAGCTTAAAGTGGCTAGATAGTCGAGTAGACGAGGAATGTGAAACTCCAGTCAAGAAAGTACACTACTACATGAAGGTTTAAATACTGTAGAGCTACGACACTGGGTCAAGGGTAAGATACATGCACGAGTAAGTAAACATAAGGCATACGCACGTATAACATGAAGATTGTGCATGTAAAAGTTAAAATAAGAAAGAACATGACTCTACCGTATGCTACAGGAGTCATCCGCAGTCATAGAACGTTTCTACAAGTCATAATCCATGAGGATATGAGTAATACTAACACAGGCCGTACATCTACGTATGTGTATGAAAGTATTAATAGAAACAGATCAATCTAAACATAGCAACAAGGCTATAGAGGGTTCCAAAAATATATCTGCTCTGTCAATGCAGAGCGTACGCGTCGAGGATTCAGCATGTACTGCTGATGGCAAGTATACACGTAAGCGTAATGCTGATTAATTCCTCAACACTCCTCCTCACTCGAAATTGTCAGAGCATGAAGTTAAAAGAATTCGACGCCTAATGAAGGCAAGAAGAAGTGAAACTTCTGTGTGTCGAGATTCTTAGTCAATAAATCCACAGGATTTTCAGTCCCTTTAATGTTGTACAAAAGGAATTTTTCATCCTCAAGTAAATTGCGGATATAGTGGTACTTAACGTCCACATGTTTTGAACATTTTTCGGTTACCGGATTTTTGGCCCAAAATACTGAACCTCGGTTATCACCGAATAAGTGTGGTTTCTTAATCCTTTCAGGATTAATGCTGATTTCAGTGAGTAGGTTAACTGTCCACTCAATTTGACGACTAGCATCTGACAAAGCCATGTATTCAGCTTCTGTCGATGATAAGGCAACAGTCTTCTGGCGCCGAGATAGCCATGATACGGCTGCTCCAGCTATTCTAATAAAGAAGCCAGTGACCGATTTCCTGGTTTCTGGATCTTGTGCCCAATCAGAATCTGAGAACACATTGATTCCTTTGTTCGTTTGTCCATCATAGACAATGGCATATTTGGATGTGCCGCGAAGGTATTGCAAAGTATGTAAGCTGGCTTTATAGTGTTCCCATGACGGATTCGTCATCTGTTGGGATAACTTGACAACTGCAAATGCAATGTCGGGACGTGATCCGATCATCAAGTACATTAGAGATCCAACCAATTGTTGGTACTTCTGCCTAAAATTAGCAGATGCCTCATCTTGTGCCGTAATGAAGATGAAGTCTCTCGGCAATGGAGTTGATTCAGCTTTTTCAACCACATTAAAACATTCTAAAACCTTATCAAGGTAAGGTTGTTGATCAATCATGATCAATAGATTATCATGGTCTCTTGTGATTCACATTCCAAGGAATTCAGTGAGTTCGCCTAAAAAGCGACATTCCCATTTATCCATGAATGCTTTTATCTTCTGATGAAGAACTTTCGATCCACACGGTCCTAAGAAAGCCGCATCATCCACATAAAGTAGTGTGATGATAAGAGATTTCTCTCGTGTATCATAGTAATAATAGACTCCTGCATCTAATGATGCTCGTTTGAAGCCTAGTTCTTTCATCGAATTTGTCACTTCAAGCCACCATTGTTGGCCAGCTTGTTTGAGACCGTATAAGGCATGTTTCAAGCACCATACTTTGGTTTCTTGTCCTTTTTGGATGAAACCTTCTGGTTGTCACATATATATTTCTTCCTTAAGGTGTCCGTAGAGATAAGTGGTCTTCATGTCAAGACCAAACATATCCCAGTCCTCGAGGGCAGCTATCGCAAATAGCAATCATGCGGTCTCGTACCAGACAACAGGAGAGAAGAGTTCATCGAAGTCGATGCCTTTGATTTGTGAGAACCCTTGTGCAACTAATCGAGATCTGAATCTGCCATCAGATTTTGGAGTGAATACCCATCGATTACCAATCGCTTTTCTTCCTTTCAGAAGATTAACAAGTTCGTAAACTTGTCGCTTCTTTAATGTGTCTATTTCCTCAAGACAAGCTTTATACCACTTATCGCGGATCTCCTTGGGGAGTTTAGCTAAGTCTTTGAAGACTTTAGGGGTATATGACACATCAATTTTGTTCGCAAAAAGAAAATCAATGAACTGTACTCCTCCTTCTTTGCATAACTTATTCACGTGATGTACCATCATAAGTTCCATCGACGTAGAAGTTTGCAAAGAATCAAGTGTTTGTTCATCAGGTGGCATTTCATTTTCAACATCGGGAAGTGCTACCGGGCTTCGTTTGCGAATTCGCTTAAGTAATGGTTCTCCTTTAGGAGGTATCCATTCAAAGCCTCGATAATTACGTAGAACTTTTGCCGGATGTTGATCTCCATATATATTTCTGGGTTTAGAAGGAACCCGATGTTCTCTTTGAGGACGTTGATTAGAAGGTGCTTGCCATTGTTGCATCCATGGCGGAGAAGCAGCTTGATGTTTCTGTGCGGGTTTCATAGGAGAAAACCTAGAAGACGTTGTAGCAGGGCCTTGTGGTACTTCGCTTTCAGAAGTCCTGGGTACAGGGCTTGATGATTCTTCCCTAAAGGGTGGATCATTGCCACGATTCTCATGCTCTTCTAATCTTGGAGACTGAGGAACAGGGGGAGATGCCGTATAAGGGCGATCATCACCTCTATGTTTGAAGTCTTCCAAATATGGAGATGGATCTTGATCTTCATTCGGATCAACGCTTAGCATAGGCAAATGTCTTTCTAGATCAGGATAATCTTTAGGATCAGCGTATTCTAAATCAGAATCATGATCTTCTTTTGGAGAATCATGTTGGCTGTCCTTGTCCTCGTTATCATCGTCTATATCTGGAGTTCCATTCCAATATCTAGGATCTGGACTGGATGAAGAGGACGATGGTGGCATTGGAGCCGAAGGTCTTTCCGGAGGTGGTGACCTCGAGTTATCCTGTCTAGGGTAAATTATTACCTCGCTAGGTGGTGTAGGAGTTCTTGATGAAGAACTGCGACTACTATTTGATCTATGTTTCTTTTCAGAACATTTAGGAAAGAATTGTTCATTGAAAATAGCAGTGGGCAAAATGTAAAGAACATTGCCTTGCAAATGATGCATGAACAGATAATTCTTTCAGTCCGAAGAATATCCCATGAATATCATTAATTCCGATTTTGGGGATAGTTTATTTTCTCGGACTCCTTTGGGTAAGAACGTGTAAGCGCCACATCCAAAAGTTCTGAATTTGGAAACATCTGGTTTGACTCCCGTTAAAACTTCTTGAGGGGTTTTCCAATTTAGACGTGACATGGGAGTGTGATTGTAGAGATAACATGCTGTATCAATCGCGAATTCCCACCAACCATCTGGAATACAAGCATGATGCCGCATGGCTTCAGCTTCATCCATTAAAGTACAGTTGAGGCGTTCCGCTCTACCATTTTGTTGGTGAGCATGTGGAGCGCTTGTCACATGGATAATCCCTTGAGAGCATAAGAGAGCTTGTAAGCTTTCTTTGATGTATTCTCCTCCTCGATCAGTATGTAAGAACTTTACAGGACCACCAATGTGTTTATTGACTAAGGTCAAGAAGTTCTTCATTACTGTGGGTGCTTCGGACTTTTTACGAAGTAAATGAATCCAAGCATTTGAGGAGAAGTCGTCCAAAATAGTCATTACCCATTTATATTTTCAGTAACTAACTTTAGGCATTTCTAAAAGATCCGAATGGATTCTTTCTAGAGGCCTGGACGCTCTCTCGAAGTTTATATTAAAGCTTTTCTGATGCATCTTTCCCATAGCGCAACCTTCACATGGTTTCATGCTATTTTTGGGAATTTCTACATGAGAAAAGCTGATCGTATTTGTCTCAAAGTGTTTGAGGATACGATCTGATGGGTGTCCCATCCTATTATGAAGGATGTCATATTCTGGTACAATACTAGTTGCAAACGCATGCATATCATCATGCGTTTTAATGATTTTACTCTTTACATAATGAAGAGTGGGTGAACAACCTATCATAGGTTGTGCAACTAGTATCGGCTCGTTCAAGGAGTTGTTGATGCATGAGCAGATATCAGTGGTTTCTATTTTAGCTCCAGCCTTGGTGAGCTGACCAACTGATAACAATCGATCTCTGCTACCTTGTAAGTAATGCACCGGATATAGATATGAATGATTAAGTATCTGGGTGCCGTTATCTGTATTGACCACGGTTTCAATTAAGACGGTACCATGTCCTGGTGATACCATTGGTTCACCGGCAGTGTATATGATTATAGGATCAGGATAATATTGGAAGTCAATGAAGTCTTCCATATGTGGCGTATAATGCCCAGATGCTCCTGAATCTAATAACCAGATAGCGTTATACTCATCCATTCTTATTATACCATCATCAGGAAGATAACTGATCTTAGAGGATTTCGGACTGGGAGGTGCATGTACAGAATGAATAACATTAAAGCGAGATGTGCTTGTGCACATCGCTACGTGTTCTGTACATGATCCATCGCAAAAAATTACATTGTCCAAAGCTATGAGCCACCTAAGTATCCGTTCCCTTGACGGTAGGTGCTCATCTCCTCTTCCTCCTTTTGTCCTGCATGGACGACCCTCTAAACCTCGCGATGTTTGGCCTTGGCGCGGCACTTCTTGCTGAGCTTGCCCTTCTTCTTCCCAAGAGGAAGCGTCATGACCGGTCTGAGTATGGAGGTGATCAGCATCAGATGATGGTGATAAGATATAGATGACATACCCCATAGCCTTCTTCTTCTCGAAGTCGCTGTCGGCATCACTCATGTCGTCGGCATCATAATCTACGTCAGAAAGATGACGTGGGCTGTTGACAAGTGGCGGGCGATCCTCGATGTCACTCCTGATGAGATCGATCTCATCATTTGGATGAGATGCTCCGGGAAGTCGTGGAGAAGAAGGTGGTGCAGGCGGAACATCGACCGACGAGGTCAAAGGCGCCATCGCTTCATCCCATTCGTGTTCTGTTAAACCTATTGAGTAAAGGTATTCAACATCTTTTGAATCAGATGGATAACCTTCAGGGTTCTTGTCGATCACAGCAAGCGCCTCTTGCAGGGCACGAGAGCTTTGTTCTCCCTGTTGGGTAACAAGGAAATGAATAAGCCATAATCGACCAATAGGGTTAACACATACTTTAGGATTGACTTCGCAAGTATCCTGTATGACACCAAAATGAATTAATTGGTTCATCAGATCTTGATAGAAGCGACCTATGTGTGGGATGTAGCATTCCCCTTGAACCTTTGGCTTCTTCTTGAAGCGAAGTTCACGTGCCTTCCTCTGCTTCTCTTCCTCGTGTTCACGAAGAGCTTCTTCAACAACATCATACAGCTTTTCGGCTCGCTGCATGGAGGGCGCAGTCTTCTTGGGTGGATTCTTAGTCCATTTACCCATATGGACACATCGAGAATAGGTGCCTACCTTGACTGGATGACCGGGTGGAAGAAGACCTGAGTGTCCCGGAAGTGGCGGGAACTCTTCGTCGAAGTTCTTCGCTTTCTCGGATGCGTCATCTAGCGACATGAGGAGTAGGGTTTCCTCAATTAGGTCTTGTACGCTTCGTTTAGTAGGAGCACAATGAAGCTTACAAGCGCGGTTGATGTCGCGATAGCATTGGGTCTTGATCTTCTGTTCCTCACGAATCTGATCCAGCGACTTAGCTGCCGTATCAGTTCGTTGACGTTTCATCGCCTGAAGAGTTTCATGCGCCTCCTGTGTGAGATTGATTATCTCCAGCTCAAGAATAGCAGTAAAACAGAGGTTACTCGCCTCTATTTTTGACTCTTCGAACTTACATTTCTCCTGCAAGGCAGAAGAGTAAGTCAGAGCGATGGGAACAGGATTTTGAGATCGTACCCAACGAGAAAGTGAGGGAAGCAGGGGACAATCCTGCGGAACCATAGCAGCTAGGCGTTGTTGGACCAAAGCCTGAGGCGGAATGCAAGGTGCATTCACTTGCGGCCTCTGGATTCGATCTAAGAGGTCGAATGGGTGCATATTGGGACCTGTGTAAGGTCTACCAGCACCAGCAGGGGGAAGTGGAGGTGCCGCCGCTAGGTGAGCAGGTGCAGCAAAACCCGCCATGGAATCAGCTGGTTTGGCTGAGGCGTTAGGGGACTTCTTCTTCTTGGGAGCCCTCTTCTTCTTTGGCTTGATGGTCTGCCACTGACCAGGCTGGCTGCCTTGTTGGCCTTGAGGCTTGGGACCGTTGGAGGTTTTATCCCGGCCGACAGGCTGAGGGATAAATCGACTCCAAGGTGGACCCAGATGAGATTTGTTCCAGGCAGAAGGACCACCTTGGTCATTGGGAAGTTTAGCTTTGTTAGCAGATTGAGCATTGGCGAGGTGGGTGAACATTTTGTTACGTCCATTCCTCTGAGCCCATTCAGCATTTAAAGCATCTGCGACCACTTTCCAAGTTAGGGCAGTGATCATAGTATTGTTGGTCAACAACGATTGTCGGACCGAATCCCAATTGTCTGGAATAGCCGAAAGAAGAACCATTGCTCTAAGTACTTCAGGGATAGCTGCAGTAGCTTCTTCGACCTGAGTGAAGAGAGTCGCCATTTCGGCGATATCAACTGCAATATCTCTTTTGCCAGTGATTCTCTTCTTTAGAGCTCGGATGAACAAGCCGTAGACATTAGCTGGACCAAGCGTCCCAAATTGAGTTTGGAGATAAGTCCACAAGGTGTCAGGGGCTGTTCTTCCATGAAGCAGCATGGAATCAGGCAATATGTTTTCAATAATCGATAAGGCTTGTGCCTTCATCTGATTCTGATGTGCCATTTCAGCTGCGTCATTCTGAGCAGGTGCTGTCGCTGTTCCATTGGTCAGGGTCCAGCCCGTTTCTGTGGAACCAGTAACACTAATCAAGGAAAGTGCTCCTTGAAGACAACGAGCCCAGAACTTGTAGTTAGAGGGGCCCTCAAGTTTAGGAAGGGAAGAAGTAGCAATAGTCGAAGCCATATTTGACGTATCAAAGAAATTGGCAGATAAGAAGTCGACTAAGCAACATGAAAATGAGGTATTAGTATAATGTTGTATACAGATAACGATAAAGGTAGAAATAGGCAAATCCCAAGATGTCTTTATCTCAATCCTAAATTAATAGGAGAGAATCCTCAGAAGGAGAGTCTCGGGGCCCATAACCTGACGAGGGGAGAACGGTTGCTACTACACAAGCATAGCATCAGTGGAGAGTAAACCAGTTACTCACAATCCGAGTACGGTTGAACAGGGAAGAGACCATATATATGAGGAAAGGGTGAGTCTTGAGGTGTACCAGAAAAGAGTATACCGAGTTGATGGTAGCGAGGAATATTGAGCTTAAAGTGGCTAGATAGTCGAGTAGACGAGGAATGTGAAACTCCAGTCAAGAAAGTACACTACTACATGAAGGTTTAAATACTGTAGAGCTACGACACTGGGTCAAGGGTAAGATACATGCATGAGTAAGTAAACATAAGGCATATGCGCGTATAACATGAAGATTGTGCATGTAAAAGTTAAAATAAGAAAGAACATGACTCTACCGTATGCTACAGGAGTCATCCGCAGTCATAGAACGTTTCTACAAGTCATAATCCATGAGGATATGAGTAATACTAACACAGGCCGTACATCTACGTATGTGTATGAAAGTATTAATAGAAATGGATCAATCTAAACATAGCAACAAGGCTATAGAGGGTTCCAAAAATATATCTGCTCTGTCAATGCAGAGTGTACGCGTCGAGGATTCAGCATGTACTGCCGATGGCAAGTATACGCATAAGCGTAATGCTGATTAATTCCTCAACATGCGCTTCCTCTGAGCCTGTCCCCACATTCCAAATCCTCACCATCCGATCTTTCGATCCGGAGGCAACTCGCATGCTGTTGTGCGAGAAAGCAACAGACCACACCCAACCCATGTGGCCCTCCAACTGTGCTTCCTCTGAGCCTGTCCCCACATTCCAAATCCTCACCATCTGATCATGTGATCCGGAGGCAACTCGCATGCCGTTGGGTGAGAAAGCAATGGACCTCACCCAACTCATGTGGCCCTCCAACTGCACTTCCTCTGAGCCTGTCCCCACATTCCAAATCCTCACCATCCAATCTTCCGATCTGGAGGCAACTTGCATGCTGTCGGGCGAGAAAGCAACAGACAACACCAAATCCGTGTGGCCCTCCAACTGCGCTTCCTCCTTGCCTGTCCCCACATTCCAAATCCTCACCATCCCATCTTCTGATCCGGAGGCAACTCATGTGCCATCGGGCGAGAAAGCGACAGAATAGATGCCTGATCCTCCACCCATGCAGTGTTCCATTGGTCCCCAGGAGTTGGGTAGACCCATTATGACATTTCATGGCCCCTTCACCTGTGCACCATAAACTTGACGCATCAAGCACTTCCTGGGAATCCATGCGAATGCTGACTGGTAAACCTCGAAACAATGCTGCTCAATGCCCTCGAAATTCATCCACAGAAATCGACAGGCATCATCAACAAGCAGTCGCAGGTCCTCGCCCGCAGTCTGGATGCGCTGCCATGATACATCAGCACATGGACTTTGCTTTCTCATGATTAAGACCTACTGAGAGAGCGGCACTTGTACTGAGAAGCAACTTAACCCCTGTCCTCAGTTCACCAACGATACTCAGACACTCCATCCAATGCAATAGGTGGGTTTTCAGGAAGTTGCACAGAGCATCGATAACGGACATGAAGGTTGATGTGCTTGATTCCATGGCCCAACTTAAATGGGTGGCCCAGTAAATACATGCGTATTTGAGTGCTTCGGGGATTTTGTTGGCATCCTCAGGTGGGTTGGTCCTGTCCATATGTGAGACAGTCAATTCTTCAGGGACCTGACAGATGTTATACTTGAGTGACCCATTCATGAACTCGAGGCATTTGAGTGCAAGTTCTGCATGACCATGGCCGGGGAGGAGAGGGGTGAATGGGGAGAAACATTTTGGTGGACAGCATTTGGGGTCTATAAGGAATTCAGGGAAGGATGCATGAAATGCAGAGATGGGAGTGCTTTCTTCGGCAGGAATGTGAATGACAGAGCTGAATAGTGATAAGTGTGTCTTCGCCTCTGGTATCTTAGACAATGCAGAAATGGCCTTGAGTGATAATGGCTGTTGTAGGAATACGACAAATGAGATGAGGGTCTCCATCTGTGACAGTTCTTCTTCTTCTCGATCGTCACAAGCTTGGGTGACAATACCTCTGTAGAGCTCATCGAGGGTCAAAGTTTGCTGCTGACTCCGTGTGGGTTTGGTCAACAACGTGAGGCACTGTTTGTAATTGCCCTGGCCGGCTCGAATATAGCACACTGCCGTAGCTGCATAGACAAAAAGTTTCCCAGAGTCCTTGACAATTTGAGACATTTCACTATCGGGAGGCCACCCATCCTCCTTATCAGGATCACAGTTCTTCTTGATATCGTCCAGTGATGCCTTCACATACATCCGGATATCGCTCTCCACTACGCTTTTCTCGACCTCATGAAGCAAGAAAGTGTGGTGGGAACCCTTCGACGAATTGAAGGCGGTAGTAATAGAATGATCGGCTCTACTGATGAGGAAGAACTTGAGGGGAAGGGCCGAAGCAGAACTGAGAATCACCTGGATGAGGTGATTGACGTGGTCGGGTTTTGTGCATTCGTCGAGAGCATTGATGACAACAACCTTGTAAATCCTGACCCGGCCATTGATGGCTTTCCACACTGGGTCAACAACGAGTTTTTTGAATTGCTCTTGCATGTTGTTCGACTCCACTAAGTCCGGGTCCTCTGCCAGGACTTTTGCGAGCTCCACAGTGACAGTAGGTGAACCCCTGGCAAGGCCATATGTGATACCCGGGATGATGCGGCTCGCATTCTTAGTCTTCTCTGATGCTCGAGAGCAAAAGAAACTCGCCCCAAGCATTTGCTGTTTGTCCAAGCTCTCGCACAGCAACTGTGCGATTGTTGACTTCCCAATGCCTGCCATTCTGGCCAGCCAATGCACCTTAACACTCTGCTCATCAGAAGCTTGGACTTCCAACTCCTTGAGGACATTGACGCATGTACCGGGCATGCACCCTATGGGGTCACCATAGGCGGAGTGCCAGGTTTTGTATGAAGCACCCTCAGAACAAAGTTTGTCAATCAGACCTGTAACAATGTGAGAAACCCAAGTTGTCATCCTTAAGGAGCAGCCTACCAGATTCCAGCATCTGTCGATGGAATATACAAGGCTGAAAGTGTTTTCTTAGGCTCAGAATCACTTACTTGTGACATGTTCTGTACAGTCATATTGGTGTGGAGTTGCATATCGATCTATGGAACGTGATGAGCACCATGCATGCAGGAGCATGATCCGTGGTTTCAATGCCTACCAGGAAGAGATCGCAAGTGCTGTTGAGGCTCCTCAGCGTCCTTTGTATCATCCTGGCATTATTTGAGACCTCGGCAGTGTGGACCACTAACGGTCGACCTTGCAAGTGCTGGATAGCATCAATCAAGTGCACAATAGCTCTGTGAGACTGCCAAAAGAAATAAGGTAAGAAAGCAAGAGCAAGAAAGGGAGGCCAATATGCACATGGAGAAACTTTGGACTCTTTCTCCAAACACACCCAATCCTCCTTCTTTTTTGTACCTTTGGACCAATGATAGGATAGCATTCAACCTTGCCTTGAGTCCTTTTAGCTCCTCTTTGTTTGTGGATATGCCCTGCCAATTGGAGCTCAATAACATGAATACAATGGAAGTGGCTTACACACATCGACGATCTTGTGAAGTGTTAAGAACGTGGCAGCAGCAGCTTTCAGGGGTAGAAAGAGATCTGAACATTCCTTGAGTCCTTCTGCTACGACTACCAATCCATGAAGGACAGTGTTGCCCATTGCTTTCGCTTTCTCAATCCATGTTGGCTGGTTTTGTGGTGCAGTCAGAACCCAAACAGCAGCTTCATACTCGTTACCAGTGGGCGGTGCTGGGGTCTGGTCACTTGGGAACGCCAGAGGGGTCGCAGGTGCAGGGGGAGTTGGGTTTGGAGGCATTAGGAGATCGTGAGAAGCCCCTGGAACAGAGGCAGAAGCGCCGCGAGCTATTGGGAAATCCTGAGGGGTCTTGGGGGGACGAGAAGGGGTTTCGGATCTTGAGAGAACTGGTGTGGTTGCAGATATGGGAGGTGTTCCGACTCTTGGAAGGACAGGAGCTGCAAGAGTCCCAAGAGCTGTGGCTCTTGCAATGAGTGCAGAGAAGCTGTGATGCTCAGGATTTCCTGCAGACTGGGCCGACGTATCTTGCTTTCCTGTTTTGGAGAATTTCGAAAAAAGGGGCATTGTAAACCGACAAGCGGGGGAAGAATGTACAATCGAAGGTAGTCAATGAACAAACAGGATAGAAGTGGGAGGGGTAGGAATAGCCAGGGTTAATATACGCATTGACATGTGTGTTGGCCTCAAGGCATCAGATTATCGATTAGTGCTCAGCGTCAAAGTTCTTTGAAGTCCTTCTCTGTCAATCATGTTAGCTTGGCAGGGCCTCTCACCCTGGACTTGCTGTCCTTTACACCTGCGCTGCCATGCTGCTTTTCAATTCCTGGCCCAGGCTCGCACTTCTAGCATATGCCCAACTTTCCATTCACAGTGCCAACACCTCCATGCACTGCAACACATACATATTCTATCATCTCACCTGGCCCAGCCACACTCACACATGCCATTCTTCGCAGCTATACTATATCTGTCACTACATCATTTCGCTACCCAGCCGCTTCAGAGCCTCCCACATGATACATCCACCCCCATAATATCCTTGCCAGAGGTCACGATCCTTCAGGCCTAGCTAGATCTTGCATTTCCTTCACTGTAAGACAGAATAGGGGGAGAGATATTTGTAACTTACCAGTCATGGCCATCAAGAGAACTGGCAACCTGATAGCCTGCATTGATGCAAAAAGCATCAGCTAAACCTCCCTGGTGTCATCGCTCCCCAGCCGGTTACCACTCGCACCATTGTTCCTTGTACCACCAGGCTCATTGGCAACCTCGATATCCATTTCATCCTCCACGAGAGTCTGATCTTCATCACCAACAGCATTATCATCTACCTGTTGCCCCATTCTGTGCCCCGTTATTCATGAAGACAAGTTTCGAGAATAATGAGTATGAAGGTGGGCATCCTTCGTTTCTCAAGCTTCCCCTCTCGTTTACTCCATTGCGCACTTGCTTCAATGTTAGCACTGCTCCTAGCTCCAGTACCACTTTCAATTCATTCCTGTCCCAATTGAGAGTACCATACACACATTAACTGTTTGCCCCTCGTGTGATAAAATATTCCAAGACGTATATTATTTAGCGATTCAGCCGAGCCCAAAGTACTATTCACCGTTATCCAACACCTTGTACCATCCACGGCTTCCCAAACCTCCTTCTCTTTGGCAATGTAGTCGAAGTATTCCGGTTTCTAGATTTTTTGAGAGCGGCATGGGACAGGTGAGGGAAGGGAGTGAGCCAAGTATGAGGAGGTGAATCCGATGAGGATTGGCTTGATACACTGTTACAAAGTGATACCACCACTTGAATCACCATAAGGGAAAGAAGGGAAGAGAAGGTCGTTGACCATCTCACCACCATTGCCGTCCATCCGGCTCAGCCAATCAACTACACCATGATATTCATCAAGGCCATCACATAACCGGACATAATCTTGATGGATGTAAAGCGAGAAGAGTGGAAAGACATGGAGTAAGATCTTGCAGAGAGACGAAAACTCACGAGGGGACTGGACGACAAAACCTGGGGGTTTTAGTGGGTAATCGATTCTTCGAAATTAGGGCCCCACACACCCAAGGTGGGAGTGCATAAATGCATTCCCCAGGGGTGGAGAGAGAGAAGATCGGAGAATTAATCAGGGAGTCTGGTTACAGTGACTAAGAATAACCAGATTCACCGAGGAACATGGAATAGACAGATGATCGATGAATGTGCATCAACATCCACTTGACTTGCCTTCCTTTCATGCTCCTCGAGGCAGGCTGGCAGCTTGGACAGGTCCCTGATCCTTGCATCCAGCTCCTTCTCTCTTTTTCACATCTTCGCTGTCACAGATGCATTTGGCGGATCACCTTTCCCTAATCGTACCAAAAAATCGGAATTTGCTTCCAATCAATTCGTCAGGAAGGACATACATCTGTCCAAATGGAATAAAACCAAGCTTGACTCCTGCTTCGTGGTGGCCTCCATCAATGCTGTCAATGCAGAAATGCATTTTTCTTTTGCTGGCCCAGATACAGCTGAACTAGCGTGTCACAATCGCACCTCTTATCTTGCAATTGGCGGATTCGACAATCGTATCAATGATGTCCTTCGTCAGTGCAACTAGATGTGACTGAGGTGCTTCATGCTATCTAGCTCTCAAGACAGCTGCAAATGCGGTTGTGGTATGCACAATCGAAGGTTGAAGGTTGAGCATGGTTGGGTGTGTGGCTTGCTTTGATCTTTGAATTTATAGGGGTAAGAATCAAAGCCAATCAGTTCCAAACACTACCCAATTTTCCTATAAGGGCAGGTACAGTATACAGTAAAAATGGGGTACAGCATACGGTAAAAATGGGGTACAACCAGTTGTACCTCTATATCATGAATGTGAATCACTGCTAGCATTGATTATAATGGATTTTTGTTACATTCAATAATAAGCATTAGAGTGATGATAGAGGTCAATAGAGAAGGCTTTCGTGATGAAAGAAAAATATGAACACGTTGTTACTACAAAAGAATAATCTGCAGTAGGAGCAGACTATAATGAGATGGAAGCATGGTATAGGATACCATACCCA